>CM019066.1:35831217-36024749 GCA_009667805.1 Leptobrachium leishanense | reverse complement strand
GAGAAGGGATTCCTTGATCCGGAAGAAGTGCACCCTCATCAAAACGTCTCTCGGAACCGTTTGGTCCAGGTGACGCGGCTTCGGGATACGGTGTATTCTGTCGATCTGTAATTCCGCGTCCAGCTTTTCCGGTAGCAAAGTTCGAAATAAGGTCAGCATATATGTGGTCAAGTCCCCAGGTTTAACCGTTTCAGCGATTCCCCGTACACTGATATTGTTTCTGCGGTCTTCTAAATCGGTCACCTTAAGTAATAACGATTCGTGGGTGGTCTTTAATTCCTTATAAGCATCTACAAGGTCGTTATGGGCTAAGCACAGTTCATCAGTTTTTGTTTCTAATGCATCAGTACGCTCACCCAGATCACGAATTTCCTGGTGGAGATTAGCTGTGATCGACCAGAAATCTTCCTGAATAGTTGTTCTGAGGTCCTGGAGCAGAGATTGTAACTGAAGCCCAGACACAGGGGCAGATGCAGACAGAAGCAGGGGAGGAAAATCCCCCTCCTCCGGAGGGATCGATCTCAGCGATCCGGAATCGCGGGAGGTCCGGGCGCCATCTTGCGGCCTTTCCCGGGCCTTCCCGAATCGCGATACCTCGGCCGTTTTTGGGGTTTTGCTTGGTGCCATCGGGTGCCAGGGTGAGTCCTGAGACTAATGAGGCCGTTTGTGGCGCAAACCGCCGCCGTTTTGAGCCGCTATAGCGGGAGAATCAGTCGGTGAAGAGAGAGCTCACCTCACATGCGACTGTCCAGTATGGCTGCCGGCCACGCCCCCCGAAATTATATATTCTAATAATTATATCATTACTAACTTTGAGAATTAATAGATCTCATTAAACAGAAGTATCTGTAAAACCGTTTAATCGTTATTAAATTGTAGAATACAAATGACACCACACTGGTCCTTATGCCTGGTGTCCTTTTCATTCTACATTTAATAAGGATTATGCAATTTTATATACTTTCGTCATAATATAGGTATGAATGGCATATTCTAGAGATCAAAGAGTTCTCAAATTTAGTCTGTATTCCTTGGATTACACATCGTGGTGCCATTACCTATAGATTATCATTTCACATTTCTAGGCTTTTTTCAGGTTCATTGCTTTTTAGTCTTCATTATATTGTTAAAATTTTTAAGTATGAAAATATATTTTATTTTAACTATACTAAAATGATTGTTAAATGTTTTTAAAATAATGATATATTTATATTTAAATAATTATAAAATGCTGAAAAAATAATGCATGTGAATCCATGTTTGCCCATTCCATGCAAACTGTGAGAGTTTAGGTAAGAAGAACCTGCATTTATTTCTACCACACTAGTAAGTTATAAAATGAAAATGCAGTATCCTGGGTAGTGAGTGGAGAGGGTTAACTTTCCTTACCCAAAGAAGTTTAAGCTCACTCCCCACATGCTGCTCCCGGAATGCAGCCTGAGGCACGTTCAGTTGCTCAGCCGCTGCAAGTGCTAAGTTAGCAATTTTCCACTGAACGCTGTTCTGCAGCTCAGCGCTCGGCACTGCTAATTTAGCACTTGCATCCAAGTCGAGAGGTGCTGCAGGGTTAGCTGAGTGTGACGTACGAAAGATGACCTCCTCCACGCAGCAAATAATCCAATAAGGAAATGTTCAGTTTGTAGGTTTGGTGGAGCAAAACAGTAACACTAAAGATGTAATAAAATGGACAAAAGTGGATTTCACAGACACAGCACCTTTCATTAAGCAATCCTCTGCCCTTTCGCTCCCATATTCACAGCCAAAGCGTTCAGTGAGACGGCTGCAGCAAACTGATCTGCTGCAATGGAACAATTTGGCAGCTGCTGAGGAACTGAACATACCTCAGATCACTGACAGATAAGTGCTGCCTCCTTGAAACCATGGGCAGCTCCTTCTCCCAAACCTCTGCAGCCCCCAGAGTCAGATTGCAAGCTCAGAGGTTTAATTTCTCCCTGTATTAGTCTGTGCACACAAACATTGCTACACACAGATTGTGACAGTCAGCCTCTGCACAGCTCTTGCTGCATTAAGGAGAGGAGCCTCTGAGCTGAGAGCTGGAGGGAGATTGTGATGTGCAGCCAGTTTTTTAGCAGGACCTGTCCTGTGTTTCTCCTAGGGCCCCCTCAAATACCATGCCCCCTCAAATACCTTCTTGTACTCCAGCAGCACGTGGAGGCTCATGGCTCTGTGGAAGGAGGGGGTGGAGTCAGCACAAGGAGCTGCAGCCTCCATGTGAGGTCCTTTGATTAGGGTGTGTCCAGGCCAATGCAGTCAGGAAACCTCAACTGGCTTCTTCCCGTTTGGCCCCGCCCCCTGTGGCACGCCCTCTCTGACATCATCAGAGGGGCCCACCGGGCCTAGGAAGGCTGCAGTGCTTCCACAGAAGCCTGGGGCCTCCAAAAAACACAGAGCCACCACTGTAAAACGGCCCCAGCAGCCCCCAAACGAAGCAGCCTGCTTTGGGCCCCTCAACTATGACTGGGCCTGGGGCACCTGCCCCTTTTGCCCCTCCTTAAAGACGGCCCTGGCCGAACAGGCGATGTTCAAATCGAACTCCGAACAGATCCGAACCGAACGCTCATCCCTACTCTCTTTGCATTTATGTCGAGACCTATTGATTGGGCACAGAAGACATACAGGCTGGAAGAATTCTCCACAGCGTATTTATTACTTGACTTTAAGTTGCTCTTGAAATTTTTATGAACTTCTATGCACTTTGCATGTGCACTGTTTTGTGTTATTATGCACTGGCCACTTTAACCTGCTAATCAGTGGAATAATTTATTTATTCATTTATGAAGGATTTTACCAGGACGGATACATTGAGATTTATCTCGTTTTCAGTATGTCCTGGGTTCAAGAACATTGTATTTTCGTAACGACTGTAACAATTCAAAGTAATAAATGCAATATATATATATTAAATAAATTAGCACAAATATACAGATTAACCGAAAATAAATATAGTCACTATGTTACATGTTTACAGGTGCATTCTGTATATAGTCACTGTGTTACATGTTTACAGGTGCATTCTGTATATAGTCACTATGTTACATGTTTACAGATGCATTCTGTATATAGTCACTATGTTACATGTTTACAGGCGTATTCTATATATAGTCACTATGTTACATGTTTACAGGTGCATTCTGTATATAGTCACTATGTTACATGTTTACAGGCGCATTCTGTATATAGTCTCTGTGTTACATGTTTACAGGCGCATTCCGTATATAGTCACTATGTTACATGTTTACAGGCGCATTCTGTATATAGTCTCTGTGTTACATGTTTACAGGCGCATTCCGTATATAGTCACTATGTTACATGTTTACAGGTGCATTCTGTATATAGTCACTGTGTTACATGTTTACAGGTGCATTCTGTATATAGTCATTATGTTACATGTTTACAGGTGCATTCTGTATATAGTCACTGAGTTACATGTTTACAGGTGCATTCTGTATATAGTCACTGTGTTACATGTTTACAGGTGCATTCTGTATATAGTCACTATGTTACATGTTTACAGGTGCATTCTGTATATAGTCACTGTGTTACATGTTTACAGGCGCATTCTGTATATAGTCACTATGTTACATGTTTACAGGTGCATTCTGTATATAGTCACTGTGTTACATGTTTACAGGTGCATTCTGTATATAGTCACTATGTTACATGTTTACAGGTGCATTCTGTATATAGTCACTGTGTTACATGTTTACAGGTGCATTCTGTATATAGTCACTATGTTACATGTTTAGAGGTGCATTCTGCATATATATCATGTTAAATGTTTACAGGCGCATTCTGTATATAGTCATTATGTTACATGTTTACAGGCGCATTCTGTATGTAGTCACTACGTTACATGTTTACAGGTGAATTCCGTATATAGTCACTGTGTTACATGTTTGCAGGTGCATTCTGTATATAGTCACTATGTTACATGTTTACAGGTGCATTCTGTATATAGTCACTATGTTACATGTTTACAGGTGCATTCTGTATATAGTCACTATGTTACATGTTTAGAGGTGCACATAGGCGACTCTACAGGGGGGCAAGGGGGGGCAATTGCCCCCCCTAGGTTATTCCTTGCCCCCCCATGTGCCCCAAGTAATAAATGCAATATATATATATTAAATAAATTAGCACAAATATACAGATTAACCGAAAATAAATATAGTCACTATGTTACATGTTTACAGGTGCATTCTGTATATAGTCACTGTGTTACATGTTTACAGGTGTATTCTGTATATAGTCACTATGTTACATGTTTACAGATGCATTCTGTATATAGTCACTATGTTACATGTTTACAGGCGTATTCTATATATAGTCACTATGTTACATGTTTACAGGTGCATTCTGTATATAGTCACTATGTTACATGTTTACAGGTGCATTCTGTATATAGTCACTATGTTACATGTTTACAGGTGCATTCTGTATATAGTCACTATGTTACATGTTTACAGGCGCATTCTGTATATAGTCTCTGTGTTACATGTTTACAGGCGCATTCCGTATATAGTCACTATGTTACATGTTTACAGGTGCATTCTGTATATAGTCACTGTGTTACATGTTTACAGGTGCATTCTGTATATAGTCATTATGTTACATGTTTACAGGTGCATTCTGTATATAGTCACTGAGTTACATGTTTACAGGTGCATTCTGTATATAGTCACTGTGTTACATGTTTACAGGTGCATTCTGTATATAGTCACTATGTTACATGTTTACAGGTGCATTCTGTATATAGTCACTGTGTTACATGTTTACAGGCGCATTCTGTATATAGTCACTATGTTACATGTTTACAGGTGCATTCTGTATATAGTCACTGTGTTACATGTTTACAGGTGCATTCTGTATATAGTCACTATGTTACATGTTTACAGGTGCATTCTGTATATAGTCACTGTGTTACATGTTTACAGGTGCATTCTGTATATAGTCACTATGTTACATGTTTAGAGGTGCATTCTGCATATAGTCACTATGTTAAATGTTTACAGGCGCATTCTGTATATAGTCATTATGTTACATGTTTACAGGCGCATTCTGTATGTAGTCACTACGTTACATGTTTACAGGTGCATTCCGTATATAGTCACTGTGTTACATGTTTGCAGGTGCATTCTGTATATAGTCACTATGTTACATGTTTACAGGTGCATTCTGTATATAGTCACTATGTTACATGTTTACAGGTGCATTCTGTATATAGTCACTATGTTACATGTTTAGAGGTGCACATAGGCGACTCTACAGGGGGGCAAGGGGGGGCAATTGCCCCCCCTAGGTTATTCCTTGCCCCCCCACCAAAAAGCAGCATCCAGCTTTCCACACTTATTCAGACCAATGTATCTTCGTCGCTATGCATCGTATATGGACGATATAGGTGTCATTTGACCGGGCAGATTCTGGCCTTTCCAATGATACCCAACATGACCATATTCACTGTGAAGAAAAAGTCATAAAACATTAAATACAAACGGGCACTTAAACATTTTCACAGGGTTGAAATGGCTCAGCAGTGAAATGGTTAATGTTCAGACTATGCACTACATTGTGTATTACGTTAGTTTTTGCCTTGGTTTGGTTGTATATTAAGGATTAATTGGTAGGCTTCATCCCTTACAGTATACATTTGTTTTTTCCATGATTAATGGCATTGTAGGGGTTAATGGGTTGGCTATATGCCTCACAGTGTATTAATGTCATGTTTTCCCTTGATTAATGGCATTTTAGGGGTTAAGGGGTAGCTAAATGCCACATTGTTTATTAAGTTTATTGTATTTCCCTGGGTTTATGGCATTTTAGGGGTTATTATGGAAGTTAGAATCTAAAGGGTCTAATGATCTGTAGATCCTCTGCTTTCCGTCACATTTCGGGGAATTTATCTAGCCGAAAATAAAGTGAATTCCCTATTTAGCGAATGGTCAGTGTAATTTGCTAAAAGTGGAGTTGCTGAAGCAGCAATCAGACATTCAGCGAAAACTGCCGAATTGCAGCAAATAAAATATTGAATTTAAGTATCAGGTTAGTACAACAAAAAGGCATCATTGCACCACATTACTCCTTGCGTCACATTACTCCTTGCGTCACATTACTCAGGGGTTTTGGAATCTTATTTATATATACTTATTTAGGGCACTATTACCTGGTGTGAGCTAACCCTTGCGTCGGCATGGTTTTACATTAGCGCCAGGTTAATTGAGTCTAGCGCCTGACCAGATTGTTTCCCTTTCGCTACAAACGGGAAAAATCACTTAGCGCGTCGCTATTAGCGATTTGTACCGCGAGCTTACTGTACTTTCCGCATCCTTTACTTAACATGGGGAGTGCTAGAGATCTCTAGCGCTTTTGCAGCTAACAGCTCATTTGGTGTCAGCGCTAATTTTTTGAGGGAAGCTGATTGTAACATTTTACCTACTGCTCAACCCTGGTGCTAACTCCAAAAAAACAGAAAAAACAGGTCCACGCCCAAAATTAACAGGCAATTACCATGCGATGTAAAGGAATGCAGCACAGGTGTTCTCTAGGCCCCATTCACCATAGTAATGGATCTGGTCAGCAATGTCGCTGCTGTTGCAGTTGGCTCGATTATGATATAAATGTATCCTTTATCCACATATATCCTAATTCTAATATATTGGCTAATTTTAAACATTTTATGCTGGGGGTTATTCATGGTATGTAAGCAGTTGATTATTAGGGTGACTGTGTGGACCATGTTTAAAGGGACACATGGATAAGTCTTGCCCTGAAACATGTATTATTTATATGCTGCAGCAGGGAAATTTTTGTCGCTCACCTGGCCTTCCTTTTGGATCTATTAAATGCAGTGTAATGATTCAACATGCTGCTGGGAGGCATTTATCATGCAATGCCCATCAGCCTTAATATATGTGTGCATCAAAACATGGATGATACGGCCACCCTGGAAGATTTTAATAATGCAGGGTGTGAGATTATTCACTGGATGTGTTCATATTCAAGCTTGTGAGGGCGGGGGATAGGTATGGCCCGGCACTCTGCACTGGAATAAAAACAGTTCTATCACACAACCGCATTAGCGCTGGGTCTCAACTTGGGTCTTAGAGTTTCCCTAGCATGCACCAAACGACCTTGTTCATGGACTACTGCAGACAAGGTGATCTGTTAGTAGGTCGTCCGGCACTAACAGGGTTATTCAGAGAGCGGTGAAAAAGCAGGAGAATGACTGGAGAATAGAAAATTCTAAGTACTTTATATATTGCACTTACATATAGGTGAGCCGCATTGGCTCCAAGATTCAGCATAGGAATTATAAAGGAAATTCCAGAAAAAAGTTCTTTAAAAGCAGCAGCAATTTTAAAATAAATTTATTAATACATTAAAAACAGATATTACAGGTTACCAGAACGCGTTTCGCTCAACAGAGCTTCTTCAGCTGGTATCACTTGTCTTATGACTGCTGCTTCTTTATATAGTGTACAAAATGGTTTCAATCACTTCAGTAGTTCACTCAAGATAATTAATTAAAACCAGTTAAAATCAATTAAGACAATTAGGAACAACAGGAACCATTGGTCAATAAGAATGAGGCACTTATGAGCATGTGAATTGCTTTCCAGCGTGGAACGCAGGTTAACAATGTCTAATTTACATCAATTAGTTGTTAATATTATGTTACGCCGTTCTGGCGTCCGCTGGCACTGAATGCGCATCGCTCAGCGCATGCGCACATATTATAGAAGGGCGACGATCCCGGCCTGTTCCGGCATTTATGACACCAATTGCGCAAGCGCATGGTTCGGCGCATGCGCATAGTTTTTGATTAGAGTTTAATAATTAAATAATAGTTTTAATTAAATCCCCTATATATTTATATTTATATTATAGGTCTATATATTATATTGCACTTCATATATTAAGAATTTTAGTTAGATAGGCACACTTATATTAGCCTATATATACTATATATAAGAATCTATTTTAGCATTATACTGGGTCTATTATATGTATACATACAATTATTGCACTTTATTATGTATTTTAGCCTTATAGGTATCACTAATAATAGCACTTTATGTAATTGAGTTGTTTATTTATCCACTTATACCATTTATAATATAGATATATATTTGCTATTAGTCACCACACTTTATAATATTTTAATTACCACTATTAGCACTTTATGTATGCAAGTATTACAATACAAAGCACTGTTTACATACACAGTGAGATTTATGATCTTGTTTCACTTAAATTTTCATTAAGTTTGCTTAGGATGATATTTGTTGAAGATTTATGTATTATGCTTATCCAATAATTATTGGTTTTTGGGAACTGCAGGACCTTTTTGGAGATAAGGCTATGAGTGCTAGATATGCGCAGTGAGAGATGCGCGATATGCGGGTCACTTATTGCGCATGCGCTGCCATCACACGCTGATCGGGGGTTCCTCTGTGGTTATATACCCACTTTTGACCCTCCGTTGGGTCTGTCTCAACCCCTGAGTTTCGGGGTTCATTGCTGGCATGGGAGAGGTATTATTTTATTACATCTCTCCGGGCTGTACCCATCGCCCTTTTAGTAACTATGCGCATGCGCCGAACCATGCGCTTGCGCAATTGGTGTCATAAATGCCGGAACAGGCCGGGATCGTCGCCCTTCTATAATATGTGCGCATGCGCTGAGCGATGCGCATGCGCATTCAGTGCCAGCGGACGCCAGAACGGCGTAACATAATATTAACAACTAATTGATGTAAATTAGACATTGTTAACCTGCGTTCCACGCTGGAAAGCAATTCACATGCTCATAAGTGCCTCATTCTTATTGACCAATGGTTCCTGTTGTTCCTAATTGTCTTAATTGATTTTAACTGGTTTTAATTAATTATCTTGAGTGAACTACTGAAGTGATTGAAACCATTTTGTACACTATATAAAGAAGCAGCAGTCATAAGACAAGTGATACCAGCTGAAGAAGCTCTGTTGAGCGAAACGCGTTCTGGTAACCTGTAATATCTGTTTTTAATGTATTAATAAATTTATTTTAAAATTGCTGCTGCTTTTAAAGAAGGTTTTTCTGGAATTTCCTTTATAATTCCTATGCTGAATCTTGGAGCCAATGCGGCTCACCTATATGTAAGTGCAATATATAAAGTACTTTGTTGCATTATATTGTAACGATATTGCACTAGGGGAGTGCGCTTTTCTGCCTTTTTCTCTCCGTGATTTACTGCAGAGGAAAGCTGTTTGGAAACCACTATCACATCGGGGGTATATGGGCACCTGAAATCCTTTGAAGACCCATATCTGATATCTACCCTAGAGCCTAGGTCAGGCTCGTGAATATGTGAGTAGATTCATCACCTTTCTTCCTCCTTCCCTATATGGTGAACTTACATATTGCGCGATGATATTGTCACGGAATGGCC
This sequence comes from Leptobrachium leishanense, assembly GCA_009667805.1. Lineage (NCBI taxonomy): Eukaryota > Metazoa > Chordata > Amphibia > Anura > Megophryidae > Leptobrachium > Leptobrachium leishanense. The sequence goes on along the minus strand of CM019066.1, from coordinate 36,015,301 downwards.
CAACACCCTCAGCCAGGGGCGGTGCACAATGACAGTGATATGGCCATGGACAATTAGGTGCGGTGGCACGCACGGAGTTTTAAAGTACTTTTATTTAGATGTGGTTATGTGTGGTGTAATAAAGTGTCCCCGTTTGTGTTGTGAAATGTATTCCCTTTGTCTGCCTTGCCCGCCGCCATTTTCCGATTGCCTCGTGGCCGTTATCAGATTCTTCGGATCGGAAAATGGCCGATTCGGACCATCCAGTCGAATCGCAAAATGGTCGATTCGGACCATCCGGTCCGAATCGGCAACTCCCCGAGCGGTTATGGCCAATGGGACTTGTGAGGGCGGGCAGGGATTCCCATTGTATTCATAAGTGTACAAAGTTGATAAAAGTGTGTGACGTGCAAAATAAAGCCAGATTTACCAGTGCATCCAGCCTCGACTGATGTCTTTATTTCTCCGCCGTACTTCATCGTCTGAGTATCCCCCGCGGTCTCAGGGTGCGGTGTCCAGCTAGATCCGAACCGAACCGAGCGCTCTGTGCCTGCATCTCGCATCAGGACAGAGGCGCAGCGTATGGTGTTCGGTTCCCAGACTATTAGCCCGAGATCCGATCCGAAGGGCGCGGCCGTGTACCGCGCTTCGGTATTGCAAGAGATCGCGGTAAGATCCGAATACTCTGCCGATCCCGCAAGATCCGAAGCTGCATCCATCTAAGATCCGAAAAGTCCGCCGCAATCAGATCCGAATATTCCGCCGGAAAAGATCCGATCTCCGTAATCGGCCGGCCGCCCGCAGACGTACTCCACACCCACAAGGTCAGTGAACCAGCTGCTCGGGACGCTGAGTACCGTATGGCTCAGTGGTCGGGCTGGTTCTAGGCAGGGGTCCCCTCCACCGCCCGCTAACCCTTCCCCAGGGTCACGCCAGGCCGCACGAGACGCCGAGTGCCGCGACACTCGGTAGTCGGGCCAGCGGTAAGCGCCGGGGCACGCAGATAGAGCACACCCGCAGGCGGACAACATCCCATTCCGTCATAGATATTTTCTCTTTTATAGAGAGGCTCCATTCAAGAGTGATTTTCTAGATGAGAAGATTGAGAAGAACTTTTTAAGGACATGTAAAGTGCATTTTTTGTATCTCCAGTTTTGTGCTGGCGCTCCATTGACTGTTCCATTGTCTATTGCTGGGTTTTTGGAGGAACCTCCATATTCATTGTGTAGCGTATACTAATTTGCATTTATCCTGAGAGCGCTTCACTGTTTTGTTTTAGTTGCATTCTGTATATAGTCACTATGTTACATGTTTACAGGTGCATTCTGTATATAGTCATTATATTACATGTTTACAGGCGTATTCTATATATAGTCACTATGTTACATGTTTACAGGTGCATTCCGTGAGGTTCTCCACCCTTTTGATAGACCAACACCACGACACTACACCTGGACATTCTGCAGAAAGAGAAGCTTTAAGGATTATTTACTAATCTCCGAATTGGTCCCGAATTGGTCCCGAATTACACCGAACGTTAAATTTCAGCGTATCTGCAATTTCAGGTCAATTCGTCTCACTAAGCTGTCAATTCACCATATACAGACAAATTGGCAGCAAAATACAATGTAATTCATGAGAACCAAAAGTGTCCCATAGAGAACTATGTCTTCTATTCCCAGAACGAACTCAACAAAAATATAAATATTTTCTGTATTTGTTTCTATCAGCTCTCTCGCTGCACGTAAGGGAATCTTGTAGGGATGTGCACCGATTTTTTTTTTCGGTTCGATTCGGTTCGATTTTTCGGATTTTTAAACTTTTCGATTCGGCTCGTTTCGACCTATTTCTGTTTCGATTCGGTTCGGCTCGACTCATTTTTCGGGTACATTTTTTTCCCGGAATATCGACCATTTTTCGTATTTTCGTGTCACTTTGCTCGTTTTTTGTATCGGCTTTTCGTGATTTCGGAATTTTTTGTTTTTTTCGGAACGTCTGTTCTCCTCGTTTCAAAGCTGTCTAACTCTATTGCCCCAGCAGTCCAGCACATGGATTTGCCCCAACACATGGATTTGCCCCAGCTCATGGATTTGCCCCAGCACATTGATTTGCCCCAGCACATGGATTTGCCCCAGCACATGGATTTGCCCCAGCTCATAGGATATTGCCCCAGCTCACACATGGATTTGCCCCAGCTCATGGATTTGCCCCAGCACATGGATTTGCCCCAGCACTTGGATTTGCCCCAGCACATGGATTTGCCCCAGCTCATAGGTTATTGCCCGGCTCACACATGGATTTGCCCCAGCTCATGGATTTGCCCCAGCACATTGATTTGCCCCAGCACATTGATTTGCCCCAGCACATGGATTTGCCCCAGCACATGGATTTGCCCCAGCTCATAGGATATTGCCCCAGCTCACACATGGATTTGCCCCAGCACATGGATTTGCCCCAGCACATGGATGCCCCAGCTCATTGATTTGTCCCAGCACATTTACAAATACAAAATTTACAGAATCAGCGATATAACCGATAATAGTTAAATATACGATGTTCAGAATTACCGAAATGGAACCGAAATCCCGAATGGAACCGAAATCATGAATAGAGGGAAAATAAATTTCGATTTGACACATTTCAAGTCCATTCGAAAATTCCGAAAAATTTTCGATTCGGCTCGGAAAACTTTTCGGATCTGCTGTTTTCGGATCTAAAAGTTTTCGGAAATTCGGCCGCATCCAAAGACACGAATCGGGAAATTTCGTGAAAATTCCGAAATTCCGAAACCCGAAACGCACATCCCTAGAATCTTGTCTGTTGCTGTTTGTATTGCATCTCCCCACTCCTTCATTGTATACATTCTCCACCTTTGTTTTGCGTTAATGGGAATTCTTCTCTTTACCCGGACGTGTTTCCCAGGTAATAATCAGGAGATTTGCACCTCAGGAGCCTGTAGGCACAGAAATGTGGAGCGCCCCTACCCCCCAAACAACAAAAAAATGAAACCTGCTAAAATTACTATTTAAATTTTTGTTTTGAGGATAAGAAAACAAAAAAAAAATTTTTTTAAAAAACTGAAACAGTTTTTCTCCGCGCTCAAATCAAAAGAGGCAGAATCTGTTGCCTTAGTTGAATTAGTTAGTTACAAGTATTTATAAAGCACCAACAAATTCCATAGTGCTGTACATTGGGAGAAACAGAATAACAAATATACATATATGTTACACACGCGAAACAGAAGGAGGGAGGACCCTGCTCTAGAGCTTACAATCTAAGAGGAGAGGGGCGACACATTAGATGAGGGCGAATAGGGTATTTGAAGTTGCGGGTTGCATGAGGGCTGAATGGGAAGATGGAGCAAGAAATGTGCAGTGGGGGATCATGGAGTGAGCTTATAGCTATAGTAATGCGTTTTCAAAGACTTCTTGAAGGACTGGAGAGATGGTCGAGTCTGATGTTGCGGGGGAGGGAGTTCCAAAGAAAGGGGACAGCAAAAGTTGGGAGTGCGGGTACGAGGAATTGATCGCATAAGATCATTGGCACAACGAAGTGGTCGGGACGGGATGTACCTGCTAATAAGGGAGGAGATGTAGGCAGGGGTGCAGGTACGGAGAGTTTTGTACATGAGCACCAGTTTAGAGATTGAAAACAGAGAGGTGAGGTTTGAGAGGTGCAGGAGGTGAGGTGTATGAGTCTGGCACAGGCGTTCATTACAGACTGCACTGCAGAGGGAGAATCTGGGAACTCTTAAGGCCATAGAGAAGGAGGTTACAGAAGTCAAGGCGGGAGATAATAAGAGCTTGGACGAGCATTTTAGTAGAGTCTGGATTAAGAAAGGGATGGATGTGTCCAATGTTTGTTAGCTGGAAAAAATTGGTTAGATACTGAATGTGAGGAGTTAGGCTGGGGTCAGACTAACGCATTTTTATCATGCGCTTAGGCGTACTTAATCACGGCCGCAGTAGCAGCAAATGACGGCCAATGACGGCCAATATACGAAGTACGGCCGCACGAAAGTCCGCCCGCACAACGCAAGCGGCAAACTAACACATTTTTTCGAGAACGCAGAACCGCTAGTACTGACGTACAGAGTGCGCTTCGTCCGCTAGCGGCGTTTTTGCGTGATTAGGAGATGTCAGACGCTGCTCATGTCCGGCCAACATAACGTCCAGACACCCAAAGTTTCCTGGTTTGGATCCGTAACAAACCACGCACGAAAATGCGCATCGTATGACCGTTGTCGCGCATTCCGTAAAAAAATACGTCAATGCGTTCGGACGCACTTTTTGACGGTCGCTACGAAAAATGCGTTCGTTTGACCATAGCCTAAAGGATAGATTGGAGTCCAAGGAGGACCCTGAGGCACCGAGCCTGAGGGGTGGAAGTAATGGTGGCAGCATTCGCCTGAAGAGAAATTGGCGCAGGAACGGAGGTTTTAGAGGGAGGGAAGATGAGAAGTTCAGTTTTAGAGAGATTGAGATTTAGGATATGGGAAGTCATCCAGTCGGAGACAGTCGATATAATTAGGGGTGTGTGGGAAATAATAAAATCAGTGGGTAATGTAATTAGGGTTGTGTGGGAAATAATAAAATCAGGGCAGGGGGTAATAGAATTAGGGGTGTGTGGGAAATAATAAGATCGGGGGTAATAGAATTAAGGGTGTGTGGGAAATAATAAAATCAGGGGGGGTAATAGAATTAGGGGTGTGGGAAATAATAAGATAGAGGGTAATAGAATTAGGGGTGTGTGGGAAATAATAAGATCGGGGGTAATAGAATTAGGGGTGTGGGAAATAATAAGATCGGGGGTAATAGAATTAGGGGTGTGGGAAATAATAAGATCGGGGGTAATAGAATTAGGGGTGTGTGGGAAATAATAAGATCGGGGGTAATAGAATTAGGGGTGTGTGGGAAATAAAAATCAGGGGGGTAATAGAATTAGGGGTGTGGGAAATAATAAGATAGAGGGTAATAGAATTAGGGGTGTGTGGGAAATAATAAAATCAGGGGGGGTAATAGAAATAGGGGTGTGTGGGAAATAATAAAATCAGGGGGGTAATAGAATTAGGGGTGTGTGGGAAATAATAAGATCGAGGGTAATAGAATTAGGGGTGTGTGGGAAATAATAAAATCAGGGCAGGGGGTAATAGAATTAGGGGTGTGTGGGAAATAATGAAATCAGGGGGTAATAGAATAAGGGGTGTGTGGGAAATAATAAGATCGGGGGTAATAGAATTAGGGGTGTGTGTGAAATAATAAAATCAGGGGGGGTAATAGAATTAGGGGTGTGTGGGAAATAATAAAATCAGGGCAGGGGGTAATAGAATTAGGGGTGTGTGGGAAATAATAAAATCGGGGGGGGTAATAGAATTAGGGGTGTGGGAAATAATAAGATAGAGGGTAATAGAATTAGGGGTGTGTGGGAAATAATAAGATCGGGGTAATAGAATTAGGGGTGTGTGGGATAATTAAAATCAGGGGGGTAATAGAATTAGGGGTGTGTGGGAAATAATAAGATCGAGGGTAATAGAATTAGGGTTGTGTGGGAAATAATAAAATCAGGGGGTAATAGAATTAGGGGTGTTTGGGAAATAATAAGATCGGGGATAGTAATAAATAGGGGTGTGGGAAATAAAAATCAGGGCAGGGGGTAATAGAATTAGGAGTGTGTGGGAAATAATAAAATCAGGGGGGGTAATAGAATTAGGGGTGTGTGGGAAATAATAAAATCAGGGGTAATAGAATTAGGGTGTGTGGGAAATAATAAGATCATCGCAGGGGGTAATAGAATTAGGGTGTGTGGGAAATAATAAAATCAGGGCAGGGGGTAATATAATTAGGGGTGTGTGGGAAATAATGAAATCAGGGGTAATAGAATTAGGGGTGTGTGGGGAAATAATAAAATCGGGGTAATAGAATTAGGGTTGTATGGGAATTAATTAATAAGATCGGGGGTAATAGAATTAGGAGTGTGTGGGAAATAATAAAATCAGGGCAGGGGGTAATAGAATTAGGGGTGTGTGGGAAATAATAAGATCAGGGGGGGTAATAGAATTAGGGGTGTGTGGGAAATAATAAGATTGAGGGTAATAGAATTATGGGTGTGTGAGAAATAATAAAATCAGGGGGTAATAGAATTAGGGGTGTGTGGGAAATAATAAGATTGAGGGTAATAGAATTATGGGTGTGTGAGAAATAATAAAATCAGGGGGTAATAGAATTAGGAGTGTGTGGGAAATAATAAAATCAGGGCAGAGGGTAATAGAATTAGGAGTGTGTGGGAAATAATAAAATCAGGGGGGTAATAGAATTAGGGGTGTGTGGGAAATAATAAGATTGAGGGTAATAGAATTATGGGTGTGTGGGAAATAATAAAATCAGGGGGTAATAGAATTAGGGTTGTGTGGGAAATAATAAAATCAGGGGGTAATAGAATTAGGGGTGTGTGGGAAATAATAAGATTGAGGGTAATAGAATTAGGGGTGTGTGGGAAATAATAAGATTGAGGGTAATAGAATTAGGGGTGTGTGGGAAATAATAAAATCAGGGCAGTGGGTAATAGAATTAGGGGTGTGTGGGAAATAATAAAATCAGGGGGGTAATAGAATTAGGGTTGTGTGGGAAATAATAAAATCAGGGCAGGGGGTAATAGAATTAGGGGTGTGTGGGAAATAATAAAATCAGGGCAGGGGTAATAGAATTAGAGGTTGTGTGGGAAATAATAAAATCAGGGCAGGGGTAATAGAATTAGGGTGTGTGTGGGAAATAATAAAATCAGGGCAGGGGGTAATAGAATTAGGGTGTGTGGGAAATAATAAAATCAGGGCAGGGGGTAATAGAATTAGGGGTGTGTGGGAAATAATAAAATCAGGGCAGGGGGTAATAGAATTAGGGGTGTGTGGGAAATAATAAAATCAGGGCAGGGGTAATAGAATTAGGGTGTGTGGGAAATAATAAGATCTCGAGGGTAATAGAATTAGGTGTGTGTGGGGAAATATAAGATCGAGGGTAATAGAATTAGGGGTGTGTGGGAAATAATAAGATCGGGGGTAATAGAATTAGGGTTGTGTGGGAAATAATAAATCAGGGCAGGGGTAATAGAATTAGAGGTGTGTGGGAAATAATAAAATCAGGGGGGGTAATAGAATTAGGGATGTGTGGAAATAGATCGGGGGGTGGTAGGGAAATAGGGGTGTGTGGGAAATAATAAAATCAGGGCAGGGGGTAATATAATTAGGGGTGTGTGGGAAATAATGAAATCAGGGGGTAATATAATTAGGGGTGTGTGGGAAATAATAAAATCAGGGGGTAATAGAATTAGGGGTGTGTGGGAAATAATAAGATCGGGGGTAATAGAATTAGGGGTGTGTGGGAAATAATAAAATCATCGCAGGGGGTAATAGAATTAGGGTTGTGTGGGAAATAATAAAATCAGGGCAGGGGGTAATAGAATTAGGGGTGTGTGGGAAATAATAAAATCAGGGCAGGGGGTAATAGAATTAGAGGTGTGTGGGAAATAATAAAATCAGGGCAGGGGGTAATAGAATTAGGAGTGTGTGGGAAATAATAAAATCAGGGCAGGGGGTAATAGAATTAGGGTTGTGTGGGAAATAATAAAATCAGGGCAGGGGGTAATAGAATTAGGGTTGTGTGGGAAATAATAAAATCAGGGCAGGGGGTAATAGAATTAGGGGTGTGTGGGAAATAATAAAATCAGGGCAGGGGGTAATAGAATTAGGGGTGTGTGGGAAATAATAAGATTGAGGGTAATAGAATTATGGGTGTGTGGGAAATAATAAAATCAGGGGGTAATAGAATTAGGGTTGTATGGGAATTAATTAAGAAGATCGGGGGTAATAGAATTAGGTGTGTGTGGGAAATAATAAAATCAGGGGGGTAATAGAATTAGGGGTGTGTGGGAAATAATAAGATTGAGGGTAATAGAATTATGGGTGTGTGGGAAATAATAAAATCAGGGGGTAATAGAATTAGGGTTGTGTGGGAAATAATAAAATCAGGGGGGTAATAGAATTAGGGGTGTGTGGGAAATAATAAGATTGAGGGTAATAGAATTAGGGGTGTGTGGGAAATAATAAAATCAGGGGGGGTAATAGAATTAGGGGTGTGTGGGAAATAATAAAATCAGGGCAGGGGGTAATAGAATTAGGGGTGTGTGGGAAATAATAAGATCGAGGGTAATAGAATTAGGGGTGTGTAGGAAATAATAAGATCGAGGGTAATAGAATTAGGGGTGTGTGGGAAATAATAAGATCGGGGGTAATAGAATTAGGGTTGTGTGGGAAATAATAAAATCAGGGCAGGGGGTAATAGAATTAGAGGTGTGTGGGAAATAATAAAATCAGGGGGGGTAATAGAATTAGGGATGTGTGGGAAATAATAAGATCGGGGTAATAGAAATAGGGGTGTGTGGGAAATAATAAAATCCGGGCAGGGGGTAATATAATTAGGGGTGTGTGGGAAATAATGAAATCAGGGGGTAATATAATTAGGGGTGTGTGGGAAATAATAAAATCAGGGGGTAATAGAATTAGGGGTGTGTGGGAAATAATAAGATCGGGGGTAATAGAATTAGGGGTGTGTGGGAAATAATAAAATCATCGCAGGGGGTAATAGAATTAGGGGTGTGTGGGAAATAATAAAATCAGGGGGGTAATAGAATTAGGGGTGTGTGGGAAATAATAAAATCAGGGCAGGGGGTAATAGAATTAGAGGTGTGTGGGAAATAATAAAATCGGGGGGGGTAATAGAATTAGGGGTGTGGGAAATAATAAGATAGAGGGTTATAGAATTAGGGGTGTGTGGGAAATAATAAGATCGGGGGTAATAGAATTAGGGTTGTGTGGGAAATAATAAAATCAGGGCAGGGGGTAATAGAATTAGGGGTGTGTGGGAAATAATAAAATCAGGGGGGTAATAGAATTAGGGGTGTTTGGGAAATAATAAGATCGAGGGTAATAGAATTAGGGTTGTGTGGGAAATAATAAAATCTGGGGGGTAATAGAATTAGGGGTGTTTGGGAAATAATAAGATCGGGGGTAATAGAAATAGGGGTGTGGGAAATAATAAAATCAGGGCAGGGGGTAATAGAATTAGGAGTGTGTGGGAAATAATAAAATCAGGGGGGGTAATAGAATTAGGGGTGTGTGGGAAATAATAAAATCAGGGGGGGTAATAGAATTAGGGGTGTGCGGGAAATAATAAGATCATCGCAGGGGGTAATAGAATTAGGGGTGTGTGGGAAATAATGAAATCAGGGGGTAATAGAATTAGGGGTGTGTGGGAAATAATAAAATCAGGGGGTAATAGAATTAGGGTTGTATGGGAATTAATTAATAAGATCGGGGGTAATAGAATTAGGGGTGTGTGGGAAATAATAAAATCAGGGCAGGGGGTAATAGAATTAGGAGTGTGTGGGAAATAATATAATCAGGGGGTAATAGAATTAGGAGTGTGTGGGAAATAATAAAATCAGGGCAGGGGGTAATAGAATTAGGAGTGTGTGGGAAATAATAAAATCAGGGGGTAATAGAATTAGGGGTGTGTGGGAAATAATAAGATTGAGGGTAATAGAATTAGGGGTGTGTGGGAAATAATAAAATCAGGGGGTAATAGAATTAGGGTTGTGTGGGAAATAATAAAATCAGGGGGTAATAGAATTAGGGGTGTGTGGGAAATAATAAGATTGAGGGTAATAGAATTAGGGGTGTGTGGGAAATAATAAGATTGAGGGTAATAGAATTAGGGGTGTGTGGGATATAATAAAATCAGGGCAGGGGGTAATAGAATTAGGGGTGTGGGAAATAATAAAATCAGGGGGGTAATAGAATTAGGGGTGTGGGAAATAATAAAATCAGGGCAGGGGGTAATATAATTAGGGGTGTGTGGGAAATAATGAAATCAGGGGGTAATATAATTAGGGGTGTGTGGGAAATAATGAAATCAGGGGGTAATAGAATTAGGGTTGTGTGGGAAATAATAAGATCGGGGGTAATAGAATTAGGGTGTGTGGGGAAATAATAAAATCATCGCAGGGGGTAATAGAATTAGGGGTGTGTGGGAAATAATAAAATCAGGGGGGGTAATAGAATTAGGGGTGTGTGGGAAATAATAAAATCAGGGCAGGGGGTAATAGAATTAGGGGTGTGTGGGAAATAATAAAATCGGGGGGGGTAATAGAATTAGGGGTGTGGGAAATAATAAGATAGAGGGTAATAGAATTAGGGGTGTGTGGGAAATAATAAGATCGAGGGTAATAGAATTAGGGTTGTGTGGGAAATAATAAAATCAGGGGGGTAATAGAATTAGGGGTGTTTGGGAAATAATAAGATCGGGGGTATAAGAAATAGGGGTGTGGGAAATAATAAAATCAGGGCAGGGGGTAATAGAATTAGGAGTGTGTGGGAAATAATAAAATCAGGGGGTAATAGAATTAGGGGTGTGTGGGAAAAATTAAAATCAGGGGGGTAATAGAATTAGGGGTGTGTGGGAAATAATAAGATCATCGCAGGGGTAATAGAATTAGGGGTGTGTGGGAAATAATAAAATCAGGGCAGGGGGTAATATAATTAGGGATGTGTGGGAAATAATGAAATCAGGGGGTAATAGAATTAGGGGTGTGTGGGAAATAATAAAATCAGGGGGTAATAGAATTAGGGTTGTATGGGAATTAATTAATAAGATCGGGGGTAATAGAATTAGGGGTGTGTGGGAAATAATAAAATCAGGGCAGGGGGTAATAGAATTAGGAGTGTGTGGGAAATAATAAAATCAGGGGGGGTAATAGAATTAGGGGTGTGTGGGAAATAATAAGATTGAGGGTAATAGAATTATGGGTGTGTGAGAAATAATAAAATCAGGGGGTAATAGAATTAGGAGTGTGTGGGAAATAATAAAATCAGGGCAGGGGGTAATAGAATTAGGAGTGTGTGGGAAATAATAAAATCAGGGGGGTAATAGAATTAGGGGTGTGTGGGAAATAATAAGATTGAGGGTAATAGAATTATGGGTGTGTGGGAAATAATAAAATCAGGGGGTAATAGAATTAGGGTTGTGTGGGAAATAATAAAATCAGGGGGGTAATAGAATTAGGGTGTGTGGGAAACAATAAGATTGAGGGTAATAGAATTAGGGGTGTGTGGGAAATAATAAAATCAGGGCAGGGGGTAATAGAATTAGGGGTGTGTGGGAAATAATAAAATCAGGGGGTAATAGAATTAGGGTTGTGTGGGAAATAATAAAATCAGGGCAGGGGGTAATAGAATTAGGGGTGTGTGGGAAATAATAAGATTGAGGGTAATAGAATTATGGGTGTGTGGGAAATAATGAAATCAGGGCAGGGGGTAATAGAATTAGGGGTGTGTGGGAAATAATAAAATCAGGGCAGGGGGTAATAGAATTAGAGGTGTGTGGGAAATAATAAGATTGAGGGTAATAGAATTATGGGTGTGTGGGAAATAATGAAATCAGGGGGTAATAGAATTAGGGGTGTGTGGGAAATAATAAAATCAGGGGGTAATAGGGTTGGGGAATTAATTAATAAGAGATCGGGGTAATAGAATTAGGGGTGTGGGAAATAATAAAATCAGGGGGGGTAATAGAATTAGTGTGTGGGATCAGGGCAGGGGGTAATAGAATTAGGGGTGTGTGGGAATAATAAGATCGCGGGGGTAATAGAATTAGGGAAAATAAGATCGAGGGAGAATTGTGTGTGGGAAATAATAAGATCGGGGGTAATAGAATTAGGGTTGTGTGGGAAATAATAATATCAGGGGGGTAATAGAATTAGGGGTGTGTGGGAAATAATAAGATTGAGGGTAATAGAATTAGGGGTGTGTGGGAAATAATAAGATTGAGGGTAATAGAATTAGGGGTGTGTGGGAAATAATAAGATTGAGGGTAATAGAATTAGGGGTGTGGGAAATAATAAAATCAGGGGGGTAATAGAATTAGGGGTGTGGGAAATAATAAAATCAGGGCAGGGGGTAATATAATTAGGGGTGTCTGGGAAATAATGAAATCAGGGGGTAATATAATTAGGGGTGTGTGGGAAATAATGAAATCAGGGGGTAATAGAATTAGGGTTGTGTGGGAAATAATAAGATCGGGGGTAATAGAATTAGGGGTGTGTGGGAAATAATAAAATCATCGCAGGGGGTAATAGAATTAGGGGTGTGTGGGAAATAATAAAATCAGGGGGGGTAATAGAATTAGGGGTGTGTGGGAAATAATAAAATCAGGGCAGGGGGTAATAGAATTAGGGGTGTGTGGGAAATAATAAAATCGGGGGGGGGGGTAATAGAATTAGGGGTGTGGGAAATAATAAGATAGAGGGTAATAGAATTAGGGGTGTGTGGGAAATAATAAGATCGAGGGTAATAGAATTAGGGTTGTGTGGGAAATAATAAAATCAGGGGGTAATAGAATTAGGGGTGTTTGGGAAATAATAAGATCGGGGGTAATAGAAATAGGGGTGTGGGAAATAATAAAATCAGGGCAGGGGGTAATAGAATTAGGAGTGTGTGGGAAATAATAAAATCAGGGGGGGTAATAGAATTAGGGGTGTGTGGGAAAAATTAAAATCAGGGGGGGTAATAGAATTAGGGGTGTGTGGGAAATAATAAGATCATCGCAGGGGGTAATAGAATTAGGGGTGTGTGGGAAATAATAAAATCAGGGCAGGGGGTAATATAATTAGGGATGTGTGGGAAATAATGAAATCAGGGGGTAATAGAATTAGGGGTGTGTGGGAAATAATAAGATCATCGCAGGGGGTAATAGAATTAGGGGTGTGTGGGAAATAATAAAATCAGGGGGTAATAGAATTAGGGTTGTGTGGGAAATAATAAAATCGGGGTAATAGAATTAGGGTTGTATGGGAATTAATTAATAAGATCGGGGGTAATAGAATTAGGGGTGTGTGGGAAATAATAAAATCAGGGCAGGGGGTAATAGAATTAGGAGTGTGTGGGAAATAATAAAATCAGGGGGGTAATAGAATTAGGGGTGTGTGGGAAATAATAAGATTGAGGGTAATAGAATTATGGGTGTGTGAGAAATAATAAAATCAGGGGGTAATAGAATTAGGAGTGTGTGGGAAATAATAAAATCAGGGGGTAATAGAATTAGGGGTGTGTGGGAAATAATAAGATTGAGGGTAATAGAATTATGGGTGTGTGGGAAATAATAAAATCAGGGGGTAATAGAATTAGGGTTGTGTGGGAAATAATAAGATCGTTGGTAATAGAATTAGGGGTGTGTGGGAAATAATAAAATCACGGCAGGGGGTAATAGAATTAGGGGTGTGTGGGAAATAATAAGATCGGGGGTAATAGAATTAGGGGTGTGTGGGAAATAATAAAATCACGGCAGGGGGTAGTGCGATGACCCGTCATTAAAATCAGGATTGTTTACTAAGGGTAGAAAAAGAGATGACATAGTGAGGGAATTTAATTTGATACGTGCTAATTTCCACGCCTTGATAGTGGTGGCAATCAACAGATTACCTTTCAAGGATTTAGGAACGTTCCTATATGTGCAATGCAGCAGGAAGGGGAGAGAGATGGTGGGAGAACAGGAAGCGTCCAAAAGGACGTCTGAAAATTGGGAGCAGCCTTTAATCCAGTCTATGGCATGGCGGCATTGTGCTGCCAAATTATATTCTCGCGTGTTGGGTAAATTAAGGCCTACCACGGTTTTTAGGTTGGTATAATTTGGTTAAACTAAGCTGCGCCACGGTACCCCCACCACAAAAATTTCTGTAGAGCGGTGTTCAGCAGCAGTTTCTCATCTTTGGGGGTGAGAAGTAGGGATGAGCTGTTCGGTTCGATCAGTTCGGAGTCAGTTCACGAACTTTGAACTTTTTGGGAGTGTTCGGTTCGAGTTTGCAAAAAAAAAGAAATTTTGAAAAAAGTATAAAAAATGCTTAAAAAATACTTAAAAATCTAGAAATAAAGAGACTCTTTACTGCAGAATATTATAAGCAATGGTTTATTAGATATTGAATTAAAAACTAATGTGTACGTGCAAAGATTCTCACCTCTAAGGCTAAGGTCAGACGAAAGCAGTTTTAACGTGCGTTTAACCGCACTAAATCACGGGCGTGCTAGCAGCAAATGACGTCCAATGCCGGGCAGCATACGAAGAACGGCCGCACGAAAGTTCGGCCGGGCAACGCAAGTGGCAAACGAACGCATTTTTTCGAGAACGTCAAACCGCTAGTACTGACGTACAGAGTGCGCTGCGTCCGCATAGCGGCGTGTTTGCGTGATTGGGAGACGTCAGACGCTGCACACGTCCGGCCAACATAACGTCCAGACACAAAAAAGGGTTTTATTGATGATCCGTACAAAATCACGGATGAAAATGCGCATCGTATGACCGCTATCGTGTATTTCGTGAAAAAATACGTCCATTCGTTCGAACGCACTTTTTCACGGACAACGCGAAAAATGCGTTAGTCTGACCCTAGCCTAAATGACCTGTGTTTTTCAAACGGCATAACAACAACAGGTGTTTTAGTCTGGTCTAATGCATTTGATTCATTTTATGTAGAATGAAGGTGTGGTGTCTGCTTCTGTTCTGAGTCAGAAGTGTTAATTTCCCTCCTAAAACTTCCTAATATGCTGCATTTAACTGCTGCGTGAAAAAATACAAAATTTCCTCATTGCCCGCTTTTAACATCTAAAGCAATGTTATTTTTCACCTCGGGATTAAACATTCACAAGGTTATTCAGAGAGCGGTGAAAAGCAGTAGAATAACTGGAGAAGTGAAAATTCTAGGTCAAAATAGCCAAACCAGAAAAATTCTCCCATTTATCTCACTTTCCAAATCGGCTATTTGGTCTAGAATTTTCCATTCTCCTGCTTTTCACTGCTCTCTGAATAACCCTGACAGGGTTATTCAGAGAAAGGTGAAACTCAGGAGAATGACTGGAGAAGAGAAAATTCTAGGTCAAAATAGCCAAATCAGAAAAATTCTCCCATTTATCTCACTTTCCAAATCAGCTATTTTGACCTAGAATTTTCCATTCTCCAGTCATTCTCCTGCTTTTCACCGCTCTCTGAATAATCCGCCACTTCATGGGCAGGTTATGGGGACCTCCTAGGCACGATATTTGAAGGAATTTTTCGTTTTTATTTTTAACCCTTATTTCATGGAAAACTCACTGTCCCTTTAAAAATGTTTTTTTTTTACTTTTTGTCCTTGTTTCCTGTCCCCCAGGGCACTACCCAGACCCCCATACACCTTTTATGGCAAATATCTAGCATATATGCCCTCTTGGAGGGCACTCTAAAAACCGAACTTTCAGCCCCATTGACTTGTATTGAGTTCGAGTTCGAACATTTGGAAAGTTCGAGTTCGAATGCGAACCGAACTCGGGGGTGTTCGGCTCATCCCTAGTGAGAAGGACTAGCAAAACCTGCAGTGGGTAGAGTAGTTTGGGAAAGCTGATCAGTTTGTATAGGTTGGCTCTACCAGACAAGGAAAGTGGTAATTTAGCCCATTGAGTAAATTCTGTCATCGCAGAGTGAAGTATTGGGGGAATATTAATAGAGTAAAGTTTACTCAAATCTCTTGGGATGTATACACCTAGGTACTTCAATGATGTGGAGGCCCTCGTAAGCGGTACCTCCAGGAGTAACCTTGGCGGATGGGTATGGCACAGGTAAAGAGCAGTGAATTTGTTCCAGTTCACACTTAATCCTGAAATCTCCTGGTAGGTGCATAGAAGGTCAAATAGGGGCGGTAACGCAGTCGGCAGGTCATCAATAAATAGTAATATGTCATCTGCAAAAGCTGAAGCTGTCAACCTTGTCTCACCCACCGAAATACCCTGAAAGGAGGAGGACGACGTAAAAGCTCGTAACAAGGGATCAAGGGCGATATCAAATAATAGTGGGGAGTGTTGATAACCCTGTCGGACCCCTCTTCCCAATAGGAAATAGGGGGAGTCTTGGCCATTCGTGACTATGCAGGATGCCGGACGGTGCATGATATTACGTATAAAGTCCAAAAACGCTTGTCCAAAGCAACGATGACTGAGGACGCGAAACAACTAGGGCCAAGTGACAGAATCAAAAGCCTGTTCCAAGTCCGTGTGACAGACAGACTGTCCAAGACAGTGTGGGGTGAGAAGAAGGGTGAGTGGAGTGAGCCCCCAACACTGCAGCAATGGCACGTCGGATGCCTACTACGGAGTGTCGGCCATGGCAAACCCTAGCTGATGAGGTGTCAGTATGTTAGGGAGAAATGTTTGGAGATGAGAGGCCAATTTTTTGGTGAGAAGTTTGTAGTCAGTATTAAGTAGCGAGATGGGGCGGTAGGAAGACATGTCTGCCGTGGGTTTGCCTGGCTTGGGGAGGAGGATAGTACAGGTAGTGTTAAGGGAGTCAATAGAGTTGCGAGAGATGGAGTCATTAAACAAGGATGTAATCGAAGGGCATATTTGATCCATCAGGATCTTGAGGTAGTCAGTGGTCAGGCCGTCCGGGCCAGGTGACTTACCTGCTTTAAGGGAGGCAATGGCATCTTTTACCTCCGTTTCCAAAATGGGTTGTTCCAGAGCGTCCCGGTGGTGGGGAAGTATTCGAGGGGCAGGATGGCGGTCAAGAAAGGCCTCACCCAGATTCATAAAATAGGCAATTAATTTGAGTTGGGGAGGTGACCTGAGAGCCCCCTTCAGGCTGTAAGTGCGTTATTGTTTGGCGTTTGCATCTGGGATTGGTCATACGGGCTAATAATTTACCTGAGCGGCCACCCCAGCGATAAAAATATTGAGATTGGAAATCATAGCTTTTCTGGGCCTTGGCATGTATTGCCGTTTCTAAAGTGTGATTGGCTTGAGAGTAAAGGTCACAATTTGTAGTTGTCGTGGAGTGCTTATAAGTAGCATGCGCTTTACGTAAGGCGGTCATAAGTAGGGACATAGTTTCTTTCCATTGTTTATAATGAGACACGACATAAGAAATGATATTGCCACGAATAACCGGTTTCGAGGCCTCCCAGAACAGTTTAGGCTGATCGATATGTTCTGTATTATCGTCAGCATAGTTCGCCCAACTAGATTATGACGAAATGATGTAGTGTTGGCTAATTGTGAGGGAAATAATCATTGAGGTGTGTGTGAGTGAGTAGTAGGGAATTCCAAGCTCAGTCGAACCAGAGCATGGTCTGATAGCAGTATGGGATCGATGTCTGCACCCAGTAATCGAATCAGCAGGCCTGAACCCAACATAAACATATCGATTCGTGAATGAGTATGATGGACTGGGGATTGGAAAGTGTAGTCCCTTTCCGAGGGATGTAAGATATGCCAGGGATCATGGAGATTCAATGTGGAAACGAAGTTATGGAAACAGTGCGTTTGAGGATGGGGAGTGGGAGAGACTGATATAGATCTATCCAAGGAAGGATCCAATACCGCATTAAAATCACCTCCTAGAATCAGGTTTGGGTTGGAAATGTCTAGGAGGAGGGTGAGGAACCTATGATAAAATGCATTGTTAGGGTGATTAGTAGCATATAAATTGACAATACAGTATTTTACAAAAACAATACAAACTTGGGGCTTGTGAAGGGAGCGCAAGAAGGAAGGAGATAGAATTTTTCTCTCTCAAATTTCTCAGGTACACTTGATTAGAGCGATTTCTAAAATACAGAATTAAAAAGCACCTTCATTGCATAGCATGTATTGCAATTTAAAGGAAACAGTAAGGATGATGAATGTGAACTCACAAGCATGGAGCCTCAAGGCTCGTAATGTTCGCTTCTGAGCCTCTATGGGGGGCTCCACCCGTCAAGATGGTGATTCGGGAGATGGTTCGGGTCTCCGGGAATACCTCGGTGAATAAGAAAATGAATGGCACAATACCAGAGCCAAATGACAATGAATAGGATAGATAGTATACACTCACGTGTTCCTGAGCCTCCCGTTTGAGTGGCTCAGTACCTTGGCCTGTGGACCACTTGAAAGATGCGGGGGGGTCCCACCCCTGTGGTGATAAACGCTGGAAAGTGAACCGATGAATAGATGCAATGGATAGCAGGATAGCAGGATCAGGTTCAAAAAATAAAAATTCGATCTTAAAAGAAAATTTATTGGATGGTGCAAAATAAAATAAAATAAAATATAAAACAATAAAACTTTAACAAGATATATAAAAACCGAAACGCGTTTCTCTCGCTAACCCTGCGAGCTTCATCAGTCGGATAATTTTCAAGTCTGAGCTGGCGTCTTTTATTTTATTGCCAATTAGTCATAATGAATGTCCTTCACGTATATTGCAATCAGCTGTTAGGTTGTGGTTGAAGGTAGAGGTGTTATTTTCTTCTGCGTTCCACTCATATAGATCCCGCCGTTGGATTGCGGTCCAAAAGGTCCCCAGATGGCTTCCGTTGCGGTATTTTCCGGTTTAGCTTTATCTCCATGGGGATCGAGTTGGACATTCATTCTCGAGTATACAAGCAGATTAAACCAAAGTTGTTTTGGATGCATGTAGCCGAAAATGGAAAACGGGGAAACGGAAACATGAAAAGATAAAGAGATGTTTGAAGCATACAAATCTTTGTTTAAATATTATTAAATAACAGATTTGGTTGAAAAGTGAATCTCTCTCACTCCAAGGGGCATCAATGATGATGTAATTACGACCATATGTTGGGGTTCCATAACGGAAATATAATCTAAAAGGCAGCTTTACAATGATGTCTAAATGAAAGCAAAAGCATCTGAAAGGTTTTCAAATATTGATTTGGGCAAATGCTTACTATGCTGTCCCAATATTGGGTTAATATGACTTAAAGGTGTCATGGGACTAAACGAAAAAAGTGAAAAGGAGAGAATGAGTCGTGATGTTAAATACTGTCTATAATTATAAGAAGTGGCAGACCTCAAAATCCACATTTAATCCGTTGGGAACTAAAGTATTTAAATGGTAAAGATCCCTCACCTGAAATGGCTAATGATTCTTTCATGGAAATTTGGTGTGATATGTTGGAGGGTTTTTCACGTACCACTATGGAAGTAATCATTTCAAGGAGGAGCTCCCTATTAGGGGAACTCAATGCAGAGATTGAGAGTATTTATAATCAGATATGCAGTATCACTGACCTTCAAGAAAGAGAATCACTGATGAAAAACATAGAAGGAAGCTTAGATAAGGTGGAAAAAGAAGTTAAAGATAAAAAGCGAAGTAAATACATACGTGACACTAAGGACTATACCAATAATAAAGTGTGGATCTTTAACAATCACACGTCATTAAAACACTTTAGGGGAAGGAAAGGAGTACGAGCTCTGCCAATAGAAGAAGATCTCCAGGGCAGAGCACAACAGGACCTAATTAATGATCAGCCACGTAGACCCTTTAAGACACCTATCAGGTACCCAGAACCAGTAGTAAGGAATAAGATTCCTCAAGTTATACTTAATCAACGATATAATTATCGACATGATACCAATTCCTCTTTTCAAAGAAGGAGGAATGATGCCATTCCTTCACATTTGAGACGAGATTTGTATAACCATCATGACCAATCTGATTCCTCCCAATTACCTTTTCAAGGCAATAATAAACCATTCAATTCACGGTCATCATATACTTACAATAGATACCTACCCCTTGCCCATCATGACCAGGAAGAGGTTTTTCAACAAGGGGAAGAAGAAGGATGGGAACAAGCTACTCCCCTCAGAGAAAAATACAGAGAACCTTTTCAAGGTTCAGTAGAGACGAAATCAAGACTCAGAAGTACTGGGAAAAGGACACAAAGGGAAGAGGATGTAGAGGAGGTAAATTGGTCCAGGAAAGAAAAAAGAGGCAGGATAAGAGATTAACAGGCATAATTAATTTAAGTGGCCAGAATTTAACGCAAGGTCAAATAGGAGTTTTGAGCAAGGGATTGAAATATGTTCCCAAACAACAGGGAGATACTTTTAATACATTTGTAGATCTACAGAAATTTAAGAGGAAACTCTGTTTAAAACGTTTTTTTGCTAAAAAACCTTTAGAAAGGACAATAACATCAAACAATCAATATGTACATACCACATTAAAAGAGAAATCTCATTTCTATCCAAGATTTATGATCTCTAAAGAGATCGAAACTTTCGATCAAATGATTCAAAGAGACATTAGAAAATTAGAAAACACCATTCGACATACCAAACCCTCCAATTTAACAAAGGAAGAATATGAAGGATTAAAACAGATAAAAAAAGACACTAATCTGGTTATTAAACCAGCGGATAAAGGGGGGGGGGTTGTTGTATTAAATAAAGAACAATACCATCTAGAAACATGTAGATTATTGAGCGATCCTGTGACATACAAGAAATTAGAAGGAAATCCTACTGAATCCATCAAACAAAAATTTCATGAATATTTACAAAGAGGTAAAGATATCGGAGTCATTAATGACGAAGAATATCGATACCTCAAAATAGATTTTCCTAGGATACCAGTTCTGTATCACCTACCTAAGGTGCATAAAGATATCAATCACCCACCCGGGCGCCCTATTGTATCCGGCATTAATTCAATATCTTGCAGGATATCAGAACATATTGATTATTTGCTCCAACCCTTAGTACAAAACACCTTAGCATACTTAAAGGATACCATTACAACTTTACAAATAATCAAAGATATAAAATGGGAACCAGACTATTTACTTGCCACCTGTGACGTCAACTCACTCTACACAATAATACCACACGACATTGGATGTAAGGCAGTTGAATTTTTCTTGACAGACTCTGGCAAATTTCGAGCAGAACAGACACAATATATACTCGAGGGCATTAAATTAATACTTCATAATAATTACTTTTGGTATGGGGGAGAATACTATCTACAATGCAATGGGACAGCAATGGGGACGAGGTTCGCCCCCAGCTATGCCAATCTGTTCATGGCCCACTGGGAAAATGGTGCGGTATGGACGGGGCATGGCTGGGGGCCCAACCTCGTCCTATATAAAAGATATATTGATGACATATTCATTGTCTGGAAGGGGGAGAGAAGCGAATTGGAACGATTCTTGGACCATTTGAATCATAATGCCATAGGAATCAAATTAGATATAAACATCAGCACTGTCCAGGTAAATTTCCTTGATCTCGACATATATATAGAGTACGGGATGATAAAAACTAAAACATTTTTTAAGCCCGTTCAGGTAAATGGATATATACCCATTGACAGTGGCCATTACCCTCCCTGGCTTAGAGCCGTTCCCAAAGGTGAACTTTTGAGAATACGCAGAAATTGTACAGATGATGAACAATATCTAATCCAGGCCGATAAATTGTCAAATAATTTTAGACAAAAAGGTTATGACAAAAAATTCCTGGACGATACTACACAAGAAATTTTAAGTACCAGTAGGGATGGACTACTACAATCCAAATCCAAATGTACAAACCAATCTGATAATGTTTCATTCATTATGGATTATAATATAAACAATAAAATAATCAAAAAGTCAGTAGAAAAATATTGGCCAATCTTAATGAATGATCCGATATTAAATGGCACTTTGACAGAAAGACCTAAAATAATTTTCAGAGGAGGCAAAAACCTCAATAAAAATCTGGTCACCAACCATATCAGGACCACCAATAACCAATTTATACATCCATTTGGTTTAACCCCTGGATTCTATAATTGCGGCCAGTGCATCTCATGTCGCAAAAATAACAGTAAAAAAAGAACCATAAGACATTTTGATGCAGGAATAAAAGGAACTAATTATAAAATAAAAGATTTGGTCACATGTCACACCAAAAATATTGTATATGCACTCAGATGCCCCTGTAATAAACGATATGTGGGACAGACATCTCGCCCACTTACTGTTAGGATCAATGAGCATCTATGCAATATAACTAGAGGTTATGACAAACACAATGTATCACTTCATTATAAAGAACATCATAATTGTGATCCAAAAAGTTTAGAGTTCATTGGGATAGAAAAAGTACGCTGTAATTGGAGAGGAGAAGATATCCGTGAGAAACTCATCAAAAGTGAGATGAGATGGATTTACCATTTAAATACTTTAGTTCCCAACGGATTAAATGTGGATTTTGAGGTCTGCCACTTCTTATAATTATAGACAGTATTTAACATCACGACTCCTTCTCTCCTTTTCACTTTTTTCGTTTAGTCCCATGACACCTTTAAGTCATATTAACCCAATATTGGGACAGCATAGTACGCATTTGCCCAAATCAATATTTGAAAACCTTTCAGATGCTTTTGCTTTCATTTAGACATCATTGTAAAGCTGCCTTTTAGATTATATTTCCGTTATGGAACCCCAACATATGGTCGTAATTACATCATCATTGATGCCCCTTGGAGTGAGAGAGATTCACTTTTCAACCAAATCTGTTATTTAATAATATTTAAACAAAGATTTGTATGCTTCAAACATCTCTTTATCTTTTCATGTTTCCGTTTCCCCGTTTTCCATTTTCGGCTACATGCATCCAAAACAACTTTGGTTTAATCTGCTTGTATACTCGAGAATGAATGTCCAACTCGATCCCCATGGAGATAAAGCTAAACCGGAAAATACCGCAACGGAAGCCATCTGGGGACCTTTTGGACCGCAATCCAACGGCGGGATCTATATGAGTGGAACGCAGAAGAAAATAACACCTCTACCTTCAACCACAACCTAACAGCTGATTGCAATATACGTGAAGGACATTCATTATGACTAATTGGCAATAAAATAAAAGACGCCAGCTCAGACTTGAAAATTATCCGACTGATGAAGCTCGCAGGGTTAGCGAGAGAAACGCGTTTCGGTTTTTATATATCTTGTTAAAGTTTTATTGTTTTATATTTTATTTTATTTTATTTTGCACCATCCAATAAATTTTCTTTTAAGATCGAATTTTTATTTTTTGAACCTGATCCTGCTATCCTGCTATCCATTGCATCTATTCATCGGTTCACTTTCCAGCGTTTATCACCACAGGGGTGGGACCCCCCCGCATCTTTCAAGTGGTCCACAGGCCAAGGTACTGAGCCACTCAAACGGGAGGCTCAGGAACACGTGAGTGTATACTATCTATCCTATTCATTGTCATTTGGCTCTGGTATTGTGCCATTCATTTTCTTATTCACCGAGGTATTCCCGGAGACCCGAACCATCTCCCGAATCACCATCTTGACGGGTGGAGCCCCCCATAGAGGCTCAGAAGCGAACATTACGAGCCTTGAGGCTCCATGCTTGTGAGTTCACATTCATCATCCTTACTGTTTCCTTTAAATTGCAATACATGCTATGCAATGAAGGTGCTTTTTAATTCTGTATTTTAGAAATCGCTCTAATCAAGTGTACCTGAGAAATTTGAGAGAGAAAAATTCTATCTCCTTCCTTCTTGCGCTCCCTTCACAAGCCCCAAGTTTGTATTGTTTTTATTTAATTTTGGTGAGGGACACACCAGTGGTGAGCGGCAGAATTGTATATTCTTTCAGCAGTAACACTACCTCTCAGTAAAACTCTCCAGTGCCAAACACATTTAACCCCCTTTGGGAGTTAAACACACTTTTTTCCAATACAGTATTTTACGTTATTGATGGTGAAATGGAGGAATATATAACGACCCGATCTGAGACACATTGATCAACAGTGTAAGACAGTGAGGAGTGTAGGAGAATAGCCACACCTTGCTTTTTCAAGCTGTAGTTGGCAACAAAGCAGTCCTGAATCCAGTTCGCTTTAAAGGTAGAAGTAGCAAGTTTAGACCGATGTGTTTCCTGGAGTAGTGTAATGTGAGGACGCCCTTGATTCAAATAAGTCAGTATTTTCTTCCGTTTAACAGGCATGTTGGCTCCGTTCACATTCCAAGATAGAAGTTGAAAGGATGGAGGAGACTGAACACTCCCTGTATGGGGAGGAGGAGGAGAAGCCGATGCCAGAGCGTGAAAACAAAGTGGTGAGCAGAAGGATCATGTGAAGAAAGGAGGGGCCCTGGTCTCAGCCAGAGCCAGGGAAACCATCCTCAGTGAAGGAAAACAAAATAAGGTCCGGGCAGAGTGGTTGAGGTCAAACTTTGGCAACTATATAGAGCATAATCCAGAAGATGGAAGTCTATAGGAGGAGGTTAATGCACAATTCAGGAGGCGTCCTCCGGAGACATAGGACTTGGTTGGTCATTTTCCCAGTCCGGTAGAATGTGGTTTAGGAACAGATCCGTCTCTGCAGCCGACGTGGAGGAGAGAGATCGGCCACCAATTTGAAGTCGTAGGGTAGCGGGGTAAAGTGGAGCAAATTGAATTCCTTTGCGGTATAGCGTCGAACAGACCGGGGCAAATGCCTTACGTTTAAGTGTGACTTGAGCCGGGTAATCATGAAAGATTAGGATCTTCTGTTGTTGGTATAAGAGAGTAGGTATTCATTTAAACGCCACCAGTATTTTTACTGCATCTTGAAAGTTCAGGAATTTGGCTATGACAGGGCGTGGGCGAGCGTTATCCGCTGGTTTTGTAGCACCCAGGCGGTGGGCCCATTCAATCAAAATGGGACTGGAGGAGTCGATGGAAAGGGGCAAAGCCTGCGCTTTCCCTGAGCTTGAGAAGGTCTGGAGCCCAAACCGATTCCGGTATTTTAATGAAGCGAAGATTATTACGCCGACTCCGGTTCTCCAAATCCTCCAGTTTATCATGAAGTGAGTCAATTGTGACTTTTTGCGTTTGTACCACGGACTGTAGAGAGTTAGCATGTCTTCGGTAGCTGATTGACGTGTTTCGAGGTCAGAAATTTGGGCTTTCAATTTGGGCTATCAATTGAAGATTTTACCGCCTGAAATTGAGTTTCGAATAAAGGCGTAAGTAGCAACACCACCTCTTTCGCCATCATAGCCGCTGGTGCATTATTGTCGTGTGGCGGCGAGGCAGTAACATAGGACGTTTCATCCTCAGAGTCCTGGAAGGGGTGTGGTGAGGAAGGCGAGGAGGATCGTTGCAAAGGGAGTTTTTTAGCCGATTTAAGAGGCTTTGCGACTTGCTTGTTTGGCCACAAATGTATCCATTGGTGGGGAGGAAGGTGAAGCAGTGATGGGGGGAGAGAAGAGGAGAGGGAGAAAAAAACTCCAGAAAGATATATATAGTGAACCCCCCGCAGGGATCCGAAAAAAAAATCAAGATACACAGGGTTATTCAAAGAGATCCGAATTGTGGCCGAAAGCTAACCTAGCAGTGAAATTCAGTGTATGGTCACCTTTCCTGGCCATTCGGCTATTCAGAGAGCAGGCAGTTCGCCAAATCTTGGCGAATTGCCTGCACATACGGTGCCTGTTCGGTGCCTGTTCAAGGGCAGTGAAATCCCCATAGAGAAGCAATGCTTTGTCTATTCAGAGAGCAAAAACCAGCAGTGAAAAGTTGCCGAAATGTCCTAATGTTCGGTGGTTTCATTCGGCAGGTTTATTCAGGTGAATCCCATAGGTTTCAATGTTAAAAATATTCCCGTTTTAATTAAGAATCTAATAAACCGTTTATTATAAAACTCTGCAGTAAAAAGTCTCTTTATTTATAGATTTTTTTAGGACCTTTTAGGAATATTTTGGGATTTTTTTGTCAACATTTTTTATTTCCGTCTTTTTTTTTATTGTTTTTTTCTTTTTTCTGTAACAGCCCTTTTTATTATCATTCATTGGATCTTATATGTAAATTTCAGACATTTTCACTCAGTAGTTTCTTTGCAAACAGCGTTTCACTTTTCAAACATTCAATTGTGCTGTTTTTTTTTTCACTCCATTCGTCTGCGGTATTGGCTTTTTCCGGCGGCTGCTCTGCGCTCTGTTCGAAGCCTGCTTGGGTATCTCTGGCGTGTTCAGCGGGGTTAATCCAGATGTTTTTGCGGGTTTCGGTGTGCATTCGCCTGGTTTTGCAATGAGTGTTCGTCAGGTTTGCAACGGCTTTTCCCTGCACTACGACGGCCCTGTGGTGCTTGCTGGATACACCGCAGGGTTGCCAAAAAGGGATTGCCAAATCAGGCCGAATTGAAGAGAACGAAAAGATTCTCTTTGAATAACCCTACTAGTCTTTTCAAAAAATGAAAAATTGCAGTGTAATGAAGGGGGGGAGGTGAAGGTCACTCTCCAGTAGAAGTAGATTGGATCCCCCCACAGGGATACAGAAAAAAAATAGTATTTTTTTAAGAAAAATTGCGATGTAATGAAGCGGAGAGGTGAAGCTCACTCTCCTGTATATATAAATTGGATCCACCCTCAGGGATCCGGAAAAAATTAAGATCTGGTCTTCAGAGAGTCAAAAATGTTGGCAAAATAGTCAAGGGGGAAGTGAAGCCCACTCTCCTCACCGTTGAAAGATAGGATTCATGTCAGCTGTTACCTCTTCTGACAAAGCGGAGCCAGTGTTGAAAGAGAGATGTAAAGAGGACCTTTTCTTTCTTCCCCCTTCCCCTCCGATGTTTCCTCTGTCTCTCTCACCTCTTAGTCTCGGTGTTCCATGGAGATGGTAGAGGGGGAGGTAGAGGACAGAGAGGGAGATGGAGAAGCCGCGGGGGCGAGGTCACAAGGGAAGGCTTCCCAGGCCACGAACAGTGTAGGCCCCAAGATGGCGTCCAGCACCCCTCTACGCCCCGAATGGCGCCAATCCCACAAGTTCTGTGCAGAGAGGGGAAGGAGGGGAGGTGTCTGTCACTCACCGCCTCCGGGTAGTATCAGTCGAGTGCCTGAGGAAGGGAGAAAGAGTCTCTGGCGCGGGAGCGCTCAAAGTCCTGGCAGGCCACACCACCAATCAGCAGCTCCGGCACCCTCCTGCACCCTCCGGCAGATCACCCCCACCAGCAGATAGAGACCAAAAGGAGGAGTCTCCACCGGGTATCTATCGGCCAAAACTCGGGGTTGTAACGGGTCTTCGCGTGCCCTCACAAGCGGCATGGGCAGCAGAACACACGGGAGCTGAGTTGAAATGCGACCAGCTTAGATGGCCGTCAGACCGGCTATTTCCAGATATTTTATTTGTACATAAACCTAACATGGTTATACAGTATTTGGTATTACTGGAAAGGCTATGACCTTTCCAATGATAATTCATATGTCCCTTTAGCCCTTAGGGCTCCAGAGATAAAGTGGTCTAAATTATTGCAAATTGTAAAAAAAAAAAATATATATATATTATTTCTTTTAAACACCGAGCAAGGCGCCCACTTGTGGCAGGCACCTGTAGGCAAATGCCTACTCTGCCTAATTATAATCTGGCTCGGTGATTCACAGAGCTCCACGCCACTAAAAATCACAGTAATGTGCGGTATGTAGGAGCATATCACATAGCTCCACAGTAATAAAACTCACAGTAAATAACAAAAAAATTAAAAATATCATATTTCCAATATTAATCCCAAAATTCTCCCAATATTAGCTTTAACATACTACCAATATTGACCCTAAAATACTAATATTAAACCTAACACACTTGCAATGTTAACCCTAGCATACTCCCAATATCAGTTCTAACACACACAATCTGTCAGTGTGCTTTCTCAATATTACATCATCCTTTCCCAATGGCCTCTAGCTAACCCCGAGGGTGTAATCACATTTAAATGATGCAACAGAGGGCAAACATGCTTACATAACTACGTATATACAGTATTGAATAGGGATGAGCCGAACACCCCCTAGTTCGGTTCACATTCAAACGCAAACTTTTCAAAAGTTCGAATTCGAACTCGAACTTTTCAAAAGTTCGAATTCGAACTCGAACTCGAACACGAACTCAAAACAAGTCAATGGGACTCAAAGTTCGATTTTTAGAGTGCCCTCCAAGAGGGCATATATGCTAGTTATTTGCCATAAAAGGTGTATAGGGGTCCGGGTAGTGCCCTGGGGGACAGGAAACCAGGACAAAAAGTTAAAAAAAAAGTTTTTAAAGGGACAGTGAGTTTTCCATGAAATAAGGGTTAAAAATAAAAACAAAAAAATCCTTCAAATATCGTGCCTAGGAGGTCCCCATAACCTGCCCGTGAAGTGGCGGATTTCTAGGATGTATAGAAATATGTAAAAACAAAAAAAATACGTTTTAAAGGACGGTAAATGCTTTTCCTTTAATCTATCCATAAACAACTGCTTGGGGCGGCAGCCTGTATGAAAAGACATTTTAGGATGCGCAGAAAAAGTTTAGTGATTTTTTTGGGCTAAATTATGGTGAAACTTATGCAGGCTTTGGATGAAAGTAACAATAGGTGCTTAAAAATTGGGCCTTTAGCGTCGGCAACAGTGACGTCACACCGTAACCCCTCTGTGGTACTGTGGAAGAGTGCAGGGGTGGACCATGCGGTCCTATATTAAAAATATATGAATCTGGTAAAGGCGTCAGTGCACCCAGATATTGTGCCTTTGGTGCCAGGCCAGCAAGTGCCATCATACAGTAACCCCTCTGTGGTATTGTGGAACAGTGCAGGGGTGGACCATGCGGTCCTATATTAAAAAGATATGAATATGGTAAAGGCGTCAGTGTATCCAAATATTGTGCCTATTACTGCCTGTAAAGCAAGTCAATCAAAGGTTAAAATATGATCGATTGACTGTAGACTGAAGACAGATGGAGAGCGGTGATTGGACAAGTTCTAGAATTAGATTAAATATATACAGATTTTCCAGAACAATGCTATAAATCAGGGATACACCCTAATAGCTGGCAAGACACAGATTCAACTCTGAATAGATAAACAGATGAACTCTGATTATCTGATTGTCATATTATTCATAAAACACAATGCAGCAAAATATAAGCAGAATTTTTTTTTTCAGTTTTAGGTAAAATTCTGTATTTTCTTAGAAAAATACAGTAACAGGTTCCCATTTCTAATTTTTTAACAAGAGTGCCGCATAGAATATACACCCATAAAAGATTTGGATGATAAAATGTGATTAAAATCATTTTGCAAGGTGTAAATGATTGAAATCTGAAAGGAAACGTGAATTTTTTGTTATGTCATTCTGGCGGGACATGACGTATACATATAATAATTAGGATGAGCCGAACACTCCCCGAGTTCGGTTCGAGCCTGAACCCGAACTTCCCATTTGTTCGGGACCGAACCCGAACCCGAACCCCCATGCAAGCCAATGGGGCTGAAAATTTGGTTTTTTAGAGTGCCCTCCAAGAGGGCATATATGCTACATATTTGCCATAAAAGGTGTATGGGGGTCCGGGTAGTGCCCTGGGGGACAGGAAACAAGGACAAAAAGTTTTAAAAAAAACGTTTTTAACACTTTCGCTGCTGAGGCTTTTCCCGCCTGTTTAAACGCGTTGTGAAGGCTTATTCTAGTATATGACCCAGACATATTATATATCGTTCTTTCCGTCAGACTCGGCAGATTCATAATATGTCATTATTATATGTATACGTCATGACCTGTCTGTATATTATAACAAAAAATGCAATAAAATATGAATTTTCAATAATTTACAACGTGTAAAGTGTTTTTTTTTCACATTTTAACATGCGAGCAATTGCGGTTATATTTTGTATGGGGTGCGCTTGTTAAAAAAATTAGAGATGGGGTCTCGTTACATTTTTTTTTGGGGAAAATTATACGATTTTTAACAAACGCACCGCATACAAAAATCGTTAGTGCAGCATCATTGTTCACATTATAATTGAAATGGGAACAATATTGCTGCATTAACGAACCAAAAAAAAAGAAAAAATTTTTTTTTAATTTTTTTGTTATAATTTTTTTTTTAAATATATATTTTTATTTTAAATTTTTATTTTTTTTAAAAAACTTTTTTCAAAGTAGTGTTTGGTATCGTTGGAACGGCCATGCTCTGGCCGATCCAACCATACCAAACTTTAACCCCTAGCTGCCACGGATCGGGAGATAGGGAGTTCATTGGAACTCCCTATCTCCACCATTGGTGGCAGTTAGGGGTTAACTCCAGGACTGACGTCATCGTGCTATGCACGATGACGCCAGTCCTCAGGGGGAGTTCCCGGAGGCCTGGCCGACATCCAAGATGTCAGCCAGTTCTGGGAAAGGATCACGAACCGGCGCTTTTCAGCGCCGATTCGTGATCCGGCTCCCCAGGGGTTAATGCCAGGTACCATTTGGAAGGGCAGGCTGTGCCCTTCCAAATGGTGCCTGGGTTAACCCCCGCAATGCCGCCGATCGGGAGGGAGAGAGGTCCGAAGGACCTCCCCCCTCCCTTTCAGTCGCCTCCTCCGCACATGCGGGGGGGGGGCGCCTGAATTAGGTGTCATCGCGCCGCCGCGATGACACCTAATTTCACCGGCGGCGGTTCCGGATGCTGGGCTGACATCGAGGATGTCAGCCCGCACCGGGGGGCCAGCGATCAGCCGGAACCCGGCCGAACGCTGACCCCAAAGTGAGGACGCGCTGAGCGCGTCCTCAACACAGCAGGAGCCATGTGGAGGACGCGCTGAGCGCGTCCTCCGCATGGAAAGGGTTAAAGGGACAGTGAGTTTTCCATGAAAAAAGGGTTAAAAATAAAAACCAAAAATTCCTTCAAATATCGTGCCTAGGAGGTCCCCATAACCTGCCCGTGAAGTGGCGGATTTCTAGGATGTATAGAAACATTTAAAAACAAAAAAAATACGTTTTAAAGGACGGTAAATGCTTTTCCTTTAATCTATTCATAAACAACTGCTTGGGGCGGCAGCCTGTATGAAAAGACATTTTAGGATGCGCAGAAAAAGTTTAGTGATTTTTTGGGCTAAATTATGGTGAAACTTATGCAGGCTTTGGATGAAAGTAACAATAGGTGCTTTAAAATTGGGCCTTTAGCGTCGGCAACAGTGACGTCACACCGTAACCCCTCTGTGGTATTGTGGAAGAGTGCAGGGGTGGACCATGCGGTCCTATTTTAAAAAGATATGAACCTGGTAAAGGCGTCAGTGCACCCAGATATTGTGCCTTTGGTGCCAGGCCAGCAAGTGCCATCATACAGTAACCCCTCTGTGGTATTGTGGAAGAGTGCAGGGGTGGACCATGCGGTCCTATATTAAAAAGATATGAATCTGGTAAAGGTGTCAGTGCATCCAAATATTGTGCCTTTCATGGCAGCAGGTGCCTTCACACCGTAACCCTTTTGTGGTATTGTGGAAGAGTTCAGTGCTGGAGGTTTTGTGAATGCAGAAGACATCCCCGATCTAATCCGTTACGTCAGCATCAGGGGATTGATAGCTGCTGATCCAGGACTGATTCATTTTTATAAATGTCAGCCGGTCTACAGAGTCAGTGGACAGACGCACTCTTTTATCTGTGACAAAACCTCCAGTGGCACTGAGCGTCCTTTCAGAAAGCACGCTAGATAAA
Organism: Leptobrachium leishanense; assembly: GCA_009667805.1. Classification (NCBI taxonomy): domain Eukaryota; kingdom Metazoa; phylum Chordata; class Amphibia; order Anura; family Megophryidae; genus Leptobrachium; species Leptobrachium leishanense. Next base: position 35,983,974 of record CM019066.1, on the reverse strand, counting down.
GGGCAACCTAGTAGCTGCATAGCATATTGACTAAGTTCTGGCCAGTGATCCAATCTCAACACCCAGTAAGCCAGTGGATCATCTGCTGGAAAGGTATCCAGGTCTGCCCTTGCCCCTAGGTAGTCCTGCACCATATGGTGAAGACGCTGGCAATGGGTGCCTACATTTGACGTCCCTGGGCATCGTGGACTAAAAAAAAATTAAAAAGGCATCAGTCAAGTGGCCCCGGCCTTCACCACTATTCCTCTAATCATCCGCAGCCTCAGAAGCACCTGTGTCATCACTTGGTAACATAACAGTGCCTGGAAAGGTGTTACACAAGTGTCGCTTTAGAGCCTCCTCAAGTTTTTTCATCCTGTGCTCCCTCTGTGCGGGCAGGATGAGCTCTGCAACTTTACCCTTGTATCGTGGATCAAGAAGGTGTGCCAAGCAGTAATGATCCCTCTCCTTGATAGCACGAATCCTGGGGTCCTTTAGCAGGCTTGGCAGGATAAGGGAGCCCATGCAGCGTAGGTTGGAGGTGGCATTAGCTTCCGAGTCTTCCTGGTCAATGAGGAGGATGACCCCATCGTGCACTTCCTCCTCCCAGCCACGTACTAGTCCTTGTGTTTCTGGGCACACAAAACCCTCCCTTGAGGAATCCGCACCTTCAATGCCCCCACTACTTAAATATTCCTCATCCTCCTCTGATCTGAGGAGGACCCGCTGGAATGCTGTCTGCGGAAAGACTGGGGCCTTCAGAGCTAGGGAAGGCCTCCTCTTCCTCCCGCTGCTCTGCCTCTAGAGCCACATCTATAATTCCCCGCAGTGTGTACTCCAGCAGGAACACTGAAGGAATTGTGTCACTGATGCATGCACTGTCCCTGCTCACCAACCATCCTTGTTGCCTCCTCAAATGGTGACAGTACAGTGCATGCATCCTTGATCATCAGCCACTGCGGGGCGGAAAAAAACCCAAGTTGACCTGAACCTGTCCTTGTGCCAAACTCACACAGGTACTCGTTGATGGCACTCTGCTGCTTGTGCAGATGCTGCAGCATTGCTAATGTCGAGTTCCACCTGGTGGGAATGTCACAGATCAGACGGTTTGTGGGAAGATGGAATTCTCTTTGAATTTCCGCCAGGCAAACACTTGCTGGGAATGACCATCTGAAGTGGCTGCAGACTTCTCTGGCCTGGCTGAGAAGCTATGCCAGCCCTGGGTACCTGGTTAGGAAATGCTGTACCACCAGATTTAGGCCGTGTGCTAGGCATGGTACATGCGTCAACTTACCCAGGCGTAGGGCGGAGAGAACGTTGCTGCCATTATCACAGACGTCCATTCCCAGCTGAAGCTGGCGTGGTGTTAACCATCTCTGCACCTGCCCCTGCAGAGCTGACAGAATTTCTGGCCCGGTGTGGCTCCTGTCCCCTAAACAAACCAGCTCAAGCACAGTATGGCATCTTTTTGCTTGAGCCATTGCGTAGCCCCTGTCAGGCGTCGGCTTAACTGCCACTTCGCCAGAGACACAGAAGGAGGAGGAGGAAGAGGGAGAGGTGGTGGTGGAGCAGACACACCTCATACAAGTAGCTTTCTGGAGGCGTGGTGGATGAACAAGCTCCAGCACAGAGACCCATCTTGGATCCCTCCCAGCTGCAATCAGAGTTACCCAGTGTGCCATGAAGGAAATGTAACGACTCTGTCCATGCTTGCTGGACCATGTGTCCAAAAGTCTGTCTAAAGTCACATGCACCTTGCTGCTGACTGCCTTTCCCAATGACTCGATAACATTGTCTTCCAAGTGCTGGTATAGTGCTGGAATAGCCTTCCGTGAAAAGTAATGGCATTTTGGAACATGCCACTGTGGTACAGCACATTCAGCAAATTCACGGAAGGGAGCAGAGTCCACCAGCTGGAAAGGCAGCAGCTGCAATGCGAGTAATTTTGCTAAACTGGCATTACTGACCGCCAAAATAGTTGCTGGGAGTGAACACACAGATTAGAACAATTCCCAGATATTTTGTAGAAATTACTTACCCCCAAAATACTGGGTGTCAGTAAGAACACACAGATAAGAACAATTCCCAGATATTTTGTAGAAATGAGACCCCCCAGTAGCTTGTGGCAGACTGGCAGTGAGAACACACACTAACACAAGAACAATCTCCTCTCAAATCTCCTCTCAAACGCGTGCTGAAGCGCTGTGTGAAGCCTTATATCAGGAGGGCCACTGGACAAATTTTCATATCCCATGGGGGCCGCATGCAAAACTTGAAACTCGATTTTATTTATTTTTAAACTGTTTTCTTTAACGGGAAAGTTTTATTTTATTTCTCAACCTTTTTTTGTGTTTTTGGTATTTTTCGGGCCACACATTTTATTTCTTCTTTTTAGAAGGCGTTTTCATTTTATTCTGTACAGAACTTTTCTCTGTCCCTTCATTCTCCTTCTGCCCCTCCGTCTTGTCTCTCCATCCTTCTGTCCCTCTGAGTCCATCTGTCCTTCAGTCCCTCTGTGTGTGTCTCCATCCATCAGCCCTTCACTCTGTGTGTGTCTCCATCCGTCCCTGTCACTCTGCGTGTGTGTCTCTCCATCCTTCAGTCCCTGTCACTCTGCACGTGTGTCTCTCCATCCTTCAGTCCCTGTCACTCTGCGCGAGTGTCTCTCATCCTTCAGTCCCTGTCACTCTGCGCGTGTCTCTCCATCCTTCATAGAAACATAGAAACATAGAAACATAGAAAAATGTCGGCAGATAAGAACCTTTCGGCCCATCTAGTCTGCCCAATTACATGGATACTTTACCTGGATTTATCTTTTCTTTAGGATAGCCTTATGCCTATCCCATGCTTGCTTAAATTCAATTACTGTTTTGGCCTCTACCACTTCTACTGGAAGACTGTTCCATGTATCCACCACCCGCTCAGTAAAATAATGCTTCCTGATGTTACTTTTAAACCTTTGCCCCTCTAATCTAAGACTATGTCCTCTTGTTTTGCTATTTTGTTTCCTTTTAAATATACTCCCTTCCTCTACCTTGTGGATTCCCTTTACGTATTTAAATGTTTCTATCATATCTCCTCTGTCTCGTCTTTTTTCCAAGCTGTACATGTTAAGATCATTAAGCCTTTCTTGGTAACTTTTCTCCTTCAAGCCGTACACCATTTTAGTAGCCCTTCTCTGAACGCTCTCCAAGATGTCTATATCCTTCTGGAGATACGGTCTCCAGTACTGCACACAGTACTCCAAGTGAGGTCTCACCAGTGCTCTGTACAGTGGCATGAGCACTTCCATTTTCCTACTGCTAATACCTCTCCCTACACAACCAAGCATTCTGCTAGCATTTCCTGCTGCTCTATTACATTGACTACTTACCCTTCGATCCTCTGAAATAATAACCCCTAAATCCCTTTCCTCAGATGTTGAGGTTAGGACTGTATCAAATATTCTATATTCAGCCCTTGGGTTTTTACGTCCCAGGTGCATTATCTTGCACTTATCCACATTAAAACTCAATTGCCACAACTCCGACCATTTTTTTAGCTTACCTAAATCATTTGTCATTTGGCTGATCCCTCCAGGAACGTCAACCCTGTTGCAAATCTTTGTGTCATCAGCAAAAAGACATACTTTTCCATTAATACCTTCTGCAATATCACTAATAAAAATATTAAAGAGAATGGGTCCAAGTACTGACCCCTGAGGTACCCCACTGGTAACAAGACCTTGCGCCGAATAAACTCCATTTACCACAACCCTCTGTTGTCTGTCACTCAGCCACTGCCTAATCCATTCAACAATATTGGAATCCAAGCTCAAGGATTGCAATTTATTGATAAGCCTTCTATGCGGAACAGTATCAAAAGCCTTACTGAAATCTAAATAAGCAATGTCTACTGCACCACCTGTGTCTATTATTTTTGTTACCCAATCAAAAAAATCAATAAGATTAGTTTGGCATGATCTCCCTGAGGTAAACCCATGTTGTTTCTGATCCTGTAATCTATGTGTTTTTAGGTTTTTAGGTTTTCAGTCCCTGTCACTCTGCGCGTGTCTCTCCATCCTTCAGTCCCTGTCACTCTGCGCGTGTCTCTCCATCCTTCAGTCCCTGTCACTCTGCGCGTGTGTCTCTCCATCCTTCAGTCCCTGTTACTCTGCGCGAGTGTCTCTCCATCCCTCAGTCCCTGTCACTCTGCGTGTGTGTCCTCCCTTCAGTCCCTGTCACTGTGGCTCCATCCATCATTCCCACTGTTTTTCACCTTCTCTTTTCTGTTTCTTCCCCCTCGTGCTCTGCTAAATCCCCCAATCAACCTTTCTTCTCTCTCCTCCTGCTCCCCCCCACACTATTTTCACCCCAGGTTTCCCATGCTGTGCTTCCTGCCTGCCGAGTGCAGATGCCTCTGTGTGCAGAGAGCTGGTTGGAAGGGGTGGAGCCAGCACGCAGGGCATGTTTCTCCTGTGTGAGAATGGCTGAGCAGTTTCACAGAGACACTGTGTGGCCCTGCCTGTTCTGCTCTTCCCTTCACTGCGGCCAGCACAGACAGCCATGGCAGCGGACCGTGCAAGGGTCCCCCACGGACACCTTGCCGATCACTGTATTCTGCCGAGGGCCATTTTTAATCGGTCCGCGGGCCACAAATTTGTGGCCCGCGGGCCGGTACTTTGAGACCCCTGCCTTATATAGTGTGATGCGGGACTTAGCTCTGTGAGCCCATGATTGGGCAAAATTTGCCCAATCAGGACTCTGAACCGTGATTGGCATAGTCTTGAAGATGTCTTGCACCTGACCTGTGGTCAGGTGCAAGGCTGTAGCCAATTACAAGCTTCAGGCCAGTGGAAAAGTGCATTGTGGTCCATTGTGGTGCATTGTGGGCGAACATGCGCCGAACATGCGGAAATGTTCGTAGTTTGCGAACAGGCGATGTTAGAATTGAACTCCGAACCGATTGAACCGAACAGCTCATCCCTAGTATTGAATAACCAAGTAATAACACACAGAGGAACTGTAAGACAGGGCATATCACCTAAATGGTTGCATCAGTTAGCATGGAATAGAGAAAACTCAGTTCAAATGTAACAAAAGCAACAATTAGGAGGTTTCGTTACACCCGTGTTTACAGGGATTGCCGCTACTGCTCGGGTCAGCTCCCGTCCTCCTTTACTGACTGATAAAGCTAACACCAGGGAAACACATCTCATGGTTTGCAACATTTAGTGCTTGATGCACAAGGGAGGTTCTCATGTCATCGCTGTGCGCCAGAGACATAAGACATCGGATTCAATTTCTCCATAGGGGGAACCTAACCTTGCTTTTACAAGGTATACAAACTGCATCTTGATATCCTCATGATTGCTTTTCAATGTGTTACAATACAAAGGCGAGTTAACTAGGTTTGCTGAGTGAAAGGGTTAAAGTAGCATCATTTTTCATATACTATTATTTTTCACAATAGCAACCTCCTGTGGACCAGAAGAGGTTAAACGTACATCGAAGTGGAAAATGCACAAGAATTGATCTTATTGCCGCACATACGTCTTGGCCGGCGTGCACTATTTACCCCCTCATTCCGTGGAAGCAGAGGTTTTGTTGAGTCAGGCTTTCTTTATCTTAATACAGTGCACAGGTTTTTATCAAGAACAATAAGTATTTGATAATAGATTGTATAGATTTGCAAATGAAATAGCCATACATGGTAAGCTTGCTCCTGATTGGCTGTTTCGCTGAACTCCACTTTATGCAAAAGCTTTAAAAACCAGAGTTGAGTTCCTGAAAGTATCCGGAGATCAAGCTTTTCCTTCTTCTGCACGTTCCTCCGTAAAGAGTTGATCGGATCCTCCTGAGAGTTCATCCGATTCGGGAAGAATTGCTCCAGTGTATCATCACTGAACATCCAGCGCATCAATTCAACAACACAAAACCACCATGAAGCTGTGGGTGAGTATATAAAGCGCATTATATGACATTTCATACACAGCAGCGTGTGTTATAGCACCAGGCACAGTGAACCATGGGAGATTCTTCATCTAAAGCTTTAACCCCTTAGTGATCAGGCATTTTTACGATTCTCAGTCCGAAAGTGCCTATTGCTGTTTTTTGCGTTTCTGTTTGTGTTTAGGTCTAATTTTCCTCTTACTCGTTAATGGAACCCACACATATTATACACCGTTTTTTCCACCATTAAATGGACTGTCTAAAAATACCATTATTTCCATCATATCGTATAATTTACTATAAAAAAAAATATGGAAAATGATAAAAAAAATGAAAAAACAAACTTTTTCGAAATTTAATCCCCAAAATCTACAACCGCCAAAAAATACCCCGGCTAAATAGTTTTGAAATTTTGTCCTGAGATTAGAAATACCCAACTTTTACGGCCTCTATTACATTCTTTGCGCAATTTCGTTCACGTAGCGCATTTTCTTCTGCGCGACGCAAAATTCATTATTGGCCGAAAATTAACGCTGGTATTACAATCCTCGCGCATTTTGTCATCCGTCAAAAAATAACGCAAGTAAAACGAACGCGCAAAACGCCGATAAATACGCGCGCAGTCACGTTGCGCGCGTAAATCAGTGTGCGCAACGTTATTTTCGTGGGATTCAGCCAATCAGACTTCAGAACCGTAATTGACATCAATTTAGCTTAAGTGACCTTAATTGACTCACTAAAGTTTTGGCGCCTGTCAAAGTAAATCTGAGTATACATGCTGCAGAAATAAAAATAAAAACGCTCAAATTCACTATTTAATGGTTTGGGTAGGTGTGGAATGTGTCACTATATACTGTGCTGCATTTTTTTTTTCGAGCTGGTGTATTTCGTTTCAGCCAGAACGAACAAATTTGCCATTAGCACCAGATTTTCAAAGACGTTAAAATAATTTGCGCAAACGTCGTTCGGAAAACGTTGCGCGAAGATTGTAATACCATCCGCGTTTGCGCTCACAATGTTAAGCATAGGACGCGCTAAGTATCGTGCGCTCGCGCAGCGTTCGAACAGGTTCACCCGCGGTAGACAAAAACGTTCGTTGCGCTTAGATTGTGATACGACGTTGCGCGCAAATGCTTTTTCCTCTCGCGCAAATGCGCATTTGCGCACGCAAAACCACTTGCGTGAAGAATGTAATAGGGCCCTACATGTTTTTGCTTTTTAACCCCTTCACTACTGAGCCATTTCACTTCTGTGTGCTGAGCTCATTTTGACCGTGTTAAGCTCATTATGTTTAAACGTCAATGATAGTCCTATTAAACAGCCCCAGAGAAAAAAATGGTTTTTTTTAAAAAAAACACTTTTTATTATAATTTTTTAATTATTAATATGGCTCTCTCTTACATGGCTCCCTCCTATGGACTCCAGGAGGTGATACTCGCTGTGGCGCGGAAGCGCTACTGTGACTATCACTGCGAGCAGTGCCTCGTTAACGGGCACAGTGCAGAATTGGCGCCTGCGCCATAATATCACGCTAAAATGGGAACGCTATAGGGACACCTGCAGGCACGGATTTTCCCCATTAGTGTCAGGCTGCTGATTGGTGCTCAGGCTGCTGGATGGTAAGATCCATCCTCAGGCTGCTGATTGGTAAGATCCAGGCTTAGGAAGAATCCAAGATGGTAAGAAAAAGTCTCAGGCTGATGGATGGTAAGATCCAGGCTTGGGCTGGTGGACAGTATGATCAAGACTCAGGCTGTTGGATGGTAAGATCCAGGCTTGGGCTGGTGGATAGTATGATCAAGACTCAGGCTGATGGATGGTAAGATCCAGGCTTGGGCTGGTGGATAGTATGATCAAGACTCAGGCTGATGGATGGTAAGATCCAGGCTTGGGCTGGTGAACAGTATGATCAAGACTCAGGCTGTTGGATGGTAAGATCCAGGCTTGGGCTGGTGGATAGTATGATCAAGACTCAGGCTGATGGATGGTAAGATCCAGGCTTGGGCTGGTGAACAGTATGATCAAGACTCAGGCTGATGGATGGTAAGATCCAGGCTTGGGCTGGTGAACAGTATGATCAAGACTCAGGCTGGTGGATAGTAAGATCCAGGCTATTACTGCCTGTAAAGCAAGTCAATGAAAGGTTAAAATATGATCGATTGACTGTAGACTGAAGACAGATGGAGAGCGGTGATTGGACAAATTCTAGAATTAGATTAAATATATACAGATTTTCCAGAACAATGCTATAAATCAGGGATACACCCTAATAGCTGGCAAGACACAGATTCAACTCTGAATAGATAAACAGATGAACTCTGATTATCTGATTGTCATATTATTCATAAAACACAATGCAGCAAAATATAAGCAGAAATATTTTTTTTTTCAGTTTTAGGTAAAATTCTGTATTTTCTTAGAAAAATACAGTAACAGGTTCTAGACATGTGCACAGCACAAAATGTCAGGACCCTGTCTGGAGCCCCCCAGCACCCCACGTAAAGCCCGCTGTAAAAGGAAGAAAGGCAAACCTGGTGCTGCGTTGTCCTGAATGCAGGGCAGCACTTCCACAAGACGGCGTATCCTATGTCCCACCTTGCTCTCAGACTGCAGACCTAACAGGTGCCTCTAATCTACACAGAGACTAATCCCTACTTAAGGGTGGAGCACCCAGAAGACAATGCTTCTGCAATATGGTTCCTGAGCCAGCAAGCCAAGCACACTGATCCAGAATCTATCCTGTGCTTCCCATCTGCATCAAGTCTCCCGAGCCATCCAGAGACTTCATCCTAGATCCCTGCATCCTGGTTTCCCGCTGATCAACTGTCTCCTGATTCCTCAGCTATTCAAGAAACCATCCAGCCCTTTTCCTGTCCTGTCTCGTATCCCCAGTAAGTCTCCTCCGTGTGTCTGCCCTCTGTGTCTTCTTGTATTGTTTCCTGCATCCCCTCGTATCCACCAAGATCCCATATTCCATTTGGTCTCTTTCATCTTTAAGTTCTGCCCTGCATCCTACATAACCTGGACTTATTATTTATCTGAATCCTACAATAAACCCCTGTTTTCCCTAACCTGGTCTCCGTGTGTCACTGCATCCTGGGTTCGGAACCTTGCCTGTCACGCTGGTACCTTACACAATTTTGTTTTGAACTAATGGATTAGTCCTAAAATGCAATTTATTTAGTTGCTAAAGAAATTCGTTTTCAGTTCTTTAGTATGGAAACTAATTTCATTCATCCGAAAACCAATGGATACAATTACTATTGTAGTGGCTCCTCAGAGGGCTGAGAAAGCTGCTTGTTACAATATCTCTCACTCTCAGCACAATGTGTCAGGCTAAGCTGTTACAGTAACTGACTGCTGCGCATCACAGTGCTCAGAGTTTCAGCCAAACTAGTAAATAATATTTTTATATATAAGAGGTTATAACAATATTATTTCCTTGTTTAACTAAAACTCTGAGCACTGTGATGAGCAGCAGTCAGTTACTGTAACAGCTGAGCCTGATACATTGTACTGAGAGATAATGTAACAAGCAGCCGATCTCAGCGCTCGCAGACACTGGATTTAAAGGGCTAAAAAAAATGTTCCTCTCTGTATATTGTATAGAACATCCTCCTGCATTAATTAATTGCTTAGAACATCCTCCAGCATTAATCATTACTGGTCTCCTTCACTCATCAATGTAATATTACAAAAAGGACTGAAACTAAAATGTAGTGCATTTTATTTTAGTTTCTTTCGTTTTTTGTACTGAGCAGTTTCGTATCTCTTGAGTCATACGAAAACTAAATTATCCCAAAATTCGGACTAAATCATTTTAGTACTAAAACGATTGCACATGTCTAACAGGTTCCCATTTCTAATTTTTTAACTAGAGTGCCGCATAGAATATACAACCATAAAAGATTTGGATGATAAAATGTGATTAAAATCCTTTTAAATACCAAAAAACTGATAGTGCGACTAAAGGAAAAATGAATCGTTTTAGGTACAACCTCTCGGTATCCCTGGCGTCTCTCCCAAAACGTCTTGATAGTAAACTGAATAGGTTAAAATTGGGAACCTAAGAGGTAATAAACAGAGAAACTTTCATAGTGCAAACTGAAAAGTACAATTTTAGGGTGCCCCCCTCTTTTCTCCGCACTCACAAGATTATAAAACTTTATCACTTATCGTATCCAAGACGATTATTCCCCTCTGCTGGTACTGAAACTGGAACTAAGGACCTGAAGACTCTTGCCGCCACAGGAATCAACTGGACATCTTACCAAGATAAGCAGTAGTAAAGCAGTATTTTATTGGATAAAAAGTATTTTGTTATATATAATAGATTCCAACGCGTTTCGTGTATATCATACACTTCATCAGGGAAAATATAAATAAAAACACAATTACAACAGAATAAAAATCCATGGATTTTTATTTATATTTTCCCTGATGAAGTGTATGATATACACGAAACGCATTGGAATCTATTATATATAACAAAATACTTTTTATCCAATAAAATACTGCTTTACTACTGCTTATCTTGGTAAGATGTCCAGTTGATTCTTCAGGTCCTTCGCTCCAGTTTCAGTACCAGCAGAGTGGAATAATCGTCTTGGATACGATAAGTGATAAAGTTTTATAATCTTGTGAGTGCGGAGAAAAGAGGGGGGCACCCTAAAATTGTACTTTTCAGTTTGCACTATGAAAGTTTCTCTGTTTATTACCTCTTAGGTTCCCAATTTTAACCTATTCAGTTTACTATCAAGACGTTTTGGGAGAGACGCCAGGGATACCGAGAGGTTGTACCTAAAACGATTCATTTTTCCTTTAGTCGCACGATCAGTTTTGATAGTGGCGAGTGGGCTTACGTTGCAATGGCCATTGAAACCAACAAAACCTCATTTTTGTTGTACATGGAACACATAGGAATGAGCGCAGATGACACTCTTCTTCCTTGTTATGTTTTACTAGTTGTAAAGCCTGCCCAGAGGGCAGTCTATTGTGGATATACTGCCCCAGCTCATGGATATACTGCCCCAGCTCATGGATATACTGCCCCAGCTCATGGATATACTGCCCCCGCACGTGGATACTGCCCCAGCACATGGATTTGCCCCAGCACATGGATTTGCCCCAGCTCATGGATTTGCCCCAGCACGTGGATACTGCCCCAGCACGTGGATACTGCCCCCGCTCGTGGATACTGCCCCCGCTCGTGGATACTGCCCCCGCTCGTGGATACTGCCCCCGCACGTGGATACTGCCCCCGCACGTGGATATTTGCCCCAGCACGTGGATTTGCCCCAGCACGTGGATACTGCCCCAGCACGTGGATACTGCCCCCGCACGTGGATACTGCCCCCGCACATGGATATTTGCCCCCAGCTCATGGATTTGCTCAGCTCATGGATTTGCCCCCAGCTCATGGATTTGCCCAGCTCATGGATTTGCCCCCAGGTCATGGATATGGTCCCCCAGCTCGTGGATATGGCCCCCCCAGCGCTCATACTTACCTGTCGAGCGGCGCCAGGGAAGTGAAGATTTCCCCGCTTCCTGTTTTTGAAGGACCCAAGCCCCGGTCACGTGACCGGGGCTTGGGTCCTTCAAAGCGGAAGCGAGGGAACTTTCCTCCGCCGCTCGGGGGTAGGATGCGCGCGGCAGCCGGGTAGAGGCTGCGCCTCTACCCGGCTGCCGCGCGCATCCTACCCCTGAGCGGCGGAGGGAACTTTCCCTTCGCCGCTCGGGGGACCCGTTAGATGCGCACAGCAGCCGGGTAGAGGCTGCGCTCGCAGCCTCTACCCGGCTGCCGCGCGCATCCAACCCCCGAGCGGCGGGAAACTTTCCCTTCGCCGCTCGGGGGGTGGATGCGCGCGGCAGCCGGGTAGAGGCTGCGAGCGCAGCCTCTACCCGGCTGCTGTGTGCATGTGTAACCGCCGCAACGAGCCGGCAGCCGGCTCGTGCCGCGGCGGTTGCATGCGCGCGCAACCAACCGCCGCTGGTTGCGCGCGCATGCGCAGTAGGGCTTTGGCGACGGACAGCCAAAGCCTTACTCTATTATAGTATAGATACATTGACTGGGCTGTTACTCCTGGCAGTTGCCGCCGCTCCAAAAATAAGTGAGTATGGGCGCGACGCCATTTTTTCTGTATTTATGTATATCATGCTTGTAACACCAGTCCGTCGTTCTGCAGCTGTTCCTCTTTCCATGTTTTTGTTTTTGATCCCAAATGGGAAGTGCTTGGTGCGTGTATAAATAAAACCCACCATCTTTGTCTCTCCTTGCTGAAAAGCAGCTGGAGGGGCTTGGAGCTGCTCAGTAGAGCGGCCTTTTGGTTACAATTGTTAGGTTCAACACTATGCCAATCACGGCTCAGAGTCCTGATTGGGCAAATTTTGCCCAATCATGGGCTCACAGAGCTAAGTCCCGCAGCACACTATATAAGGTTTCACACAGCGCTTCCGCACGCGTTTGGGAGGAGATTGTTGTTGTGTTTGTGTTTGTTCTCACTGCCAGTCTGCCACCAGCTACTGGGGGGGGGGGGTCTATGGGGGGGTCTCATTTCTACAAAAATATCTGGGAATTGTTCTAATCTGTGTGATCTCACTGACACCCAGTATTTTGGGGGTGAATAAATGCTACAAAATATTTGGGAATTGAGGTGATCTGTGTTTTTTTTCACTGCCATGCAGTATTTTGGGGGTCAGTAATTGCTACAAAATATTTGGGAATTGAGGTAATCTGTCTTGTCACTGCCACCCAGAATTTTGGGGGGGTCAGTAATTTCTACAAAATATTTTGGAATTGAGGTAATCTGTATCTTGTCACTGCCACCAGCAACTATTTTGGGGGAGTCAGTAATTTCTATAAAATGTTTGGGACTTGAGGTAATCTGTGTCTTGTCACTGCCACCCATCAGGGGGTCTCACTAATTTATAGGAGGTTTCTGGGAATTGTAATCTGTGTCTCACTGCCAGCTATTAGGGGGTCCCACATACTTCTAGCACATTTCTGCGAATTGTAATCTGTGTCTTGTCACTGTTGCCAGCTATCAGGGGGTCCTATCGGGGGTCTCACTGACTTGTAGGTGGTTTCTGGGAATTGTAATTTGTGTCTTGTCACTGGCTGCCAGCTATCAGGGTGTCTCACTGCGTTATACCAGAGTTCTGGAAATCTTTAATCTTTATAACAGAGTTGAATCAGAGTTCTGTATATATTAAATCTATATATCAATCACCATGTCAGAAAGACCAAAAAGGACAGGCAGACGCTCCCAGACACAGATAAGAGGGCAAGCAGCCTCTGTGTCGGGAGGCTTTGCCTCTGGTCGTTGTGGACGTGGTGCATCCTCTGCAGGGGCACGCTTGTCCTTTCTAACTGGTGCTGGCCATCTTAAGCAGCAGCAACATACAGGGGATTTGGTGGATTGGCTAACCAGGCCATCCTCATCCTCCGAGTCCTCTGTCAGCCAGGCTTGTAGTGCTTTACAGTCCACCTCAGCTGCCAAAACATCTAATGTAGCCTCCATGTCCACAGCTACTCCTGCCGTAGCCTCACTATCACACACGGAGTCAGCTGAATTGTTTGACTACAATGACAGTGACATGCTGCTTGAGGATGCACAGCAAGTACAGTGCTCTGATTCAATCTCTGAGGTTGAGGAATGGAGTATAATCAACCTAGAGGAAGGTGGTGCCGGTGATGACACACAAATAACTGGCACTCATGTTGCCCCAGCAGCTGCAGCATACTGCCAAGTTTGCTCCAGTGATGAGGAAATAGGGGGTGATGATGATGAGGTCACTGACTCCACCTGGGTGCCTGATCAAACAGAGGAGGCACAACAAACACGAGGCACAACATCCTCTATGACCAACTGTAGCACTGTCATGCGGACTAGGCTTGGGTGGCATGTGTGAGCCCAGTTTGCAGTGAGCGGCAATGAATTATGCAGGTTGAGGGGTCAAAACAAAAATATTTATTACTAAATAAACAAAACAGCAGAAATAAATGACTTGGTTCGCTGAGCAGGAAACAGAATATAAACTGAACTGAATATTGATAAAGTCCAGAGCAAGGTATCCAGGTATAGGATGATACAATCTCGTGGTCAGGGTAGCACGCAGAAGTCGAGGAATACAGATAGCAGAATTATCAAAAGTCCATAGCCAGGGGGTCATACACGTAGAATCCAAAAAGGGGTACTAGCAAAAATGATGAGGGTTACCGGTATATCAGAGGTAGGAAAGTACACAGGCGGGTTCCAGATGGGTACTCGAGAGGGGAATCAGATGGGTGGTCCAGAGGGGAATACCGGTATCAAATCCAGAGAGATACAGCAGATATGTCCAGTGCAAGAGGATTTCAATAGCAGGTCAGCAAGGTGCAAAGTCCAGACTTCAATGAGGAAGTGACTATAAGGGGAGTGACCTCCTTATATACAAAATGGATGGGACACAGGTGCTTGATTAGCATGCATTCAGAAACTAAGTCCAGAACCGTGCATGGGGAAGAAAAAACAAAACAAAGTCCCGGAATCTGCATAGGACATGCTGAAAAGAAAACAAAAAGGTGCATCAGGGGGTCCTGACCGTGACAACACCCAGGTGGGCATGACAAGCACTAGCCAGTCCAAGGCATCAGATGTCAGAGTTGCTCAGGTGCAGAGCGCTGTTGTCTCAAAGCACACATCCAGGAACTCTGCTGTCTTGGAGTTCTTTAAGAAATGTGCAGCAGACCCCACCGTTGCTATTTGTAATCTATGTCCGATAAGGCTCAAGCGTGGGAAAAACACCGGACGCTTGGCTACCACGTGCTTGAGGCGACATATGACCACCTGCCACACATCCCATTGGTGCAAAACTTTGCGTAGGTCCTCCTCCTCCTCATCTGTCTCTACCGCCACTATATGTCCTGCCATGTCATTGCCTGCTACAACCTCCACCGACAGGGATGATGCTACAGTAATGGATGTACCAGGTCCTTCCTCACAATGTGACAGCATCCCGTAAATTGAAGATTTACGCAGTCAGATTACGTTGCCCCAGCTGCTGCAGCGTAAGAAAAAATATAGTCCCAACCATGCCCAAGCACAGCGTCTAAATGCCAGTTTAGCAAAATTACTTGCATTCTAGCTGCTGCCTTTCCAGCTGGTGGACTCTGCTCCCTTTCGTGAATTTGATGAATGTGCTGTACCACAGTGGCATGTTCCAAAACGCCATTACTTTTCACGCAAGGCCATTCCAGCACTATACCAGCACTATACCAGCACGTGGAAGACAATGTTATCGAGTCATTGGGAAAGGCAGTCAGCAGCAAGGTGCATGTGACTTTAGACACGTGTGTTGCGGAATGGGGTGTCCGCCTGCGGTCCTGCTCTATCTGACCCCCCCCTTTGATGGCACGGCACTCGGCGTCTCGAGCGGCCTGGAGGATGAAATGGCGTTGGTCCGGCGTCTGGAGAGATGGTGCGGTGTTGCCTTGGTGATCCCGTTCCTGGGTTGAGTGGTGATGCAGGAGACCGCTGAGTGTCTCCTGCAATAGTGATTGTAGCTCTGAAATGACGACACCAAACGGGGCTGTATGCTTCAAAACAGTGAACTCAATATTATGGGTTTCAACAGGGTCATTTATACAACTTCACACAAACAGATTACCAACTCCCCCACCCACACAACCAGCACTGATTGGCTCCTTTTCCAGCCTCCTGGTCCCTTTCAGCCTTCCCATTGTCCAGGGATTAGGCAGATGAGGTCTTGGAAAAACCTTCAATCCTCTGGCCTGTTGCATCCTCCATCTTGGGGCAGGAGATCCTTTGTTCTGTGAAACCATGCTGGGATGAGCAAAATGGCGATGGGGAAAAACACATACAAACGGTTTCTTTCATACTTTTTCAGTCACATCATACAGGGTACATTTTCATTACATCACACAATAACAACCACATCTAATAAAAGGAATCAAGGTGTCCCTGTGGTGCAACGGCACTGAAGAGTCCACAGTAACCCAAACGGCTTTGCTGCCGAGCCTCTTGGGCCATTCCGTGACACTGTGGTCCAGCAAGCATGGACAGGGTCGTTACATTTCCTTCACGGCACACTGGGTAACCCTGATTGTAGCTGGGAGGGATCCAAGACGGGGCTCTGTGCTGGAGCTTGTTCATCCACAATGCCTCCAGCAACCGACGCATGACAGGGGCTACGCAATGGCTCAAGCAAAAAGATGCCATACTGTGTTTGAGCTGGATTGTATAGGGGTCAGGAGCCACACAGGGCCAGAAATTCTGACAGCTCTGCAGGGGCAGATGCAGAGTTGGTTAACAAAACACCACGCCAGCTTCAGCTGGGAATGGTCGTCTGTGATAATGGCAGCAACCTTCGCTCCGCCCTACGCCAGGGTAAGTTGACGCATGTACCATGCCTAGCACATGTCCTAAATCTGGTGGTACAGCATTTCCTAACCAGGTACCCTGGGCTGGCAGAGCTTCTCACCCAGGCCAGAAAAGTCTGCAGCCACTTCAAACGGTCACTCACAGCAAGTGTTCGTCTGGCTGAAATTCAAAGAGAATTCCACCTTCCCACAAACTGTCTGATCTGTGACATGCCCACCTGTGTGAGTATGGCACAAGGACAGGTTCAGGTCAACTTGTTTTTTTATCCCCCCCGCAGTGGCTGATGATCAAGGATGCATGCACTGTACTGTCACCATTTCAGGAGGCAACGAGGATGGTGAGCAGGGACAGTGCACGCATCAGTGACACAATTCATTTAGTGTTCCTACTGGAGCACACTCTGTGGGGAATTATAGATGTGGCTCTAGAGGCAGAGCAGCAGGAGGAAGAGGAGGCCTTCCCTAGCTCTGAAGGCCCCAGTCTTTCCGCAGACAGCATTCCAGAGGGTCCTCCTCAGATCAGACAGGAGGAGGATGAGGAGGAGGAGAAGGAATATTTAAGTAGTGGGGGCATTGAAGGTGGGGATTCCTCAAGGGAGGGTTTTGTTTGCCCAGAAAAACAAGGACTAGTACGTGGCTGGGAGGAGGAAGTGCACGATGGGGTCATCCTCCTCATTGACCAGGAAAACTCAGAAGCTAATGCCAACTCCAACCTACGCTAAATGGGCTCCCTTATCCTGCTAAGCCTGCTAAAGGACCCCAGGATTCGTGCGATCAAGGAGAGGGATCATTACTGGTTGGCAACCCTTCTTGATCCACGATACAAGGGTAAAGTTGCAGAGCTCATCCTGCCCGCACAGAGGGAGCACAGGATGAAAAAACTTGAGGACGCTCTAAAGCGACACTTGTGTAACACCTTTCCAGGTACCGGTAGG
This sequence comes from Leptobrachium leishanense, assembly GCA_009667805.1. Classification (NCBI taxonomy): domain Eukaryota; kingdom Metazoa; phylum Chordata; class Amphibia; order Anura; family Megophryidae; genus Leptobrachium; species Leptobrachium leishanense. Next base: position 35,966,749 of record CM019066.1, on the reverse strand, counting down.
GTACCAAGTGATGACACGGGTGCTTCTGAGGCTGCGGATGATCAGGGGAATAGTGGTGAAGGCCAGGGCCGCTTGACTGATGCCTTTTTTAAAAAAAAATAGTCCACGACGCCCAGGGACGTCAAATGTAGGCACCCATTGCCAGCGTCTTCACCATATGGTGCAGGACTACATAGGGGCAAGGGCAGACCTGGATACCTTTCCAGCAGATGGTCCACTCGCTTACTGGGTGTTGAGATTGGATCACTGGCCAGAACTTCGCCAATATGCTATGCAGCTACTAGGTTGCCCTTCATCTAGCGTGCTTTCTGAAAGGACGTTCAGTGCCGCTGGAGGTTTTTTCACAGACAAAAGAGTGCGTCTGTCCACCGACTCTGTAGACCGGCTGACATTTATAAAAATGAATCAGTCCTGGATCAGCAGCTATTAATCCAGTGATGCTGACGTAACAGAATAGATCGGGGATGTCTTCTGCATTCACAAAACCTCCAGCACTGAACTCTTCCACAATACCACAAAAGGGTTACGGTGTGAAGGCACTTGCTGCCATGAAAGGAACAATATCTTCATATCTTTTTAATATAGGACCGCATGGTCCACTTCTGCAATCTTCCACAATACCATAGAGGGGTTACTGTATGATGGCACTTGCTGGCCTGGCACCAAAAGCACAATATCTGGGTGCACTGACGCCTTTACCAGATTCATATTTTTTTAATATAGGACCGCATGGTCCACCCCTGCACTCTTCCACAATACCACAGAGGGTTTACTGTATGATGATGGCACTTGCTGGCCTGGCACCATAAGCACAATATCTGGGTGCACTGACGCTGCCCTTTACCAGATTCATATATTTTTAATATAGGACCGCATGGTCCACCCCTGCACTCTTCCACAATACCACAGAGGGGTTACTGTATGATGATGGCACTTGCTGGCCTGGCACCAAAAGCACAATATCTGGGTGCACTGACGCTGCCCTTTACCAGATGACATACCATGACATACCATGTACGTCCTGCCCACGGGTCTCCCTTAGACACGTGGACGTACATGGTATGTCAGCGGTGCCTAACCCCCCTCCCGCCCAATACTTACCTCCCTCGCTGGATCCCTCACAGATCTGGCAGGGAGGAAGCCTGCCCATGTGATTTACATGGGCCGGTGAGCTCGATGACGTCACAACGCTGCGTGGTGATGTCATTAGCAGGCGCCCCCATTGAAATCAATGGAGGGGAGGGGGGGCTCCTTCGGATCCCTCTATCTCCCCAACCGTTAAAGATAGGGAGATGCAAGTTGCACCGCTGGAAAGGGGAGAGTCTCCCCTTTTCAGCGGTGTATTGCATTAATAATTCTGCTGCCGTATCACGTTTTGGCGCTAATTGGCGCCAAAATGCGATTCGAACCTGGAGGTGGGCTGACATCTTGGATGTCAGCCAAGCCTCCAGGTCCCCCCCCACCCACTGCCAACCTCACCATATGTGTGAGGATGTCATTGGGCCAGTTAACCCTCTAGCTGCCATGTAGAGATAGGGGGATCCTTAGGATGGTCATATTTGACATCATTGGAAAGGCCTGATCATGGCCTTTCCAATGATACCAAACATGACCAGGTTTGGTTTAAAAATAATTAAAAAAAATAAAAATACCATTATGGTAGTTGTACCCTTCAAACAATTTACCTGAGCATATATCCCTCGGACCTGGCTTGAGGTCCTGAACCACGTGAGTGAATCTTGGTTTTATTATATATCTCACCTATGGCTATGGTCTGCACTATGGTATACATTTCTCTTTAAGACACTGGAGTATATCAAGATCTGAAGAGGGCGATGGGTGGCCAGTAATTACCCTAAGGCACAAGATCCCGGAGCCGGTAGCTCAGACAAATGTGAGTGAGACCATAAAACATGGTTTATATCTTGAGAGTGTTATGGTCTGCACCATGAAAGTTTTTCTCTTTTATATTTTGAGGTCTGGCTAGAAGAGCAAGCTATCAACCAAGACCCCCATTTCCCCGTGCGCTATACTTATTTTTCCATGCGAATATATATATATTGCCCAGGCCAGCTCACATCATGCTCACAGACAGTCACAGATGCGCCATCATGCGTATATATATTGCCCAGGCCAGCTCACATCATGCATATATACAGTTGTGTTCAAAATTATTCATCCCCCACTGAAATTGAGTGTTTTGGCCAGTTTGACATAGATTGTGATCATTCAGTCATCTTGCTTACAATTAAATCAAAGAGGCACGTGTAGGTCAGACAAATATAACATAACATTTATAATGAAATAACCACAAATGTCTTTTCTGTGCTCACATCATTATCAGTTTTATTCAACCCCCAAGTGACATTCAATCTTAGTACTTAGTACAACATCCTTTTACAGTTATAACCGCTTTTAAACGTGAAGCATAGCTTGACACAAGTGTCTTGCAGCGATCTACGGGTATCTTCGCCCATTCGTCATGGGCAAAAGCCTCCAGTTTAGTCACATTCTTAGGCTTGCGCACTGCAACTGCTTTCTTTAAGTCCCACCAGAGGTTCTCATTCGGATTTAAGTCAGGTGACTGCGATGGCCACTCCAAAATGTTCCAGCCTTTAATCTGCAACCATGCTCTAGTGGACTTGGAGGTATGCTTGGGATCATTGTCCTGTTGAAAGGTCCAACGTCTCCCAAGCCTCAGGTTTGTGACGGACTGCATCACATTGTCATCCAATATCTCCTGGTACTGAAGAGAATTCATGGTACCTTGCACAAGCTGAAGCTTCCCTGTACTTGCAGAAGCAAAACAGCCCCAAAGCATGATTGACCCCCCGCCATGCTTCACAGTAGGCAAGGTGTTCTTTTCTTCATAGGCCTTGTTCTTCCTCCTCCAAACATAGCGTTGATCCATGGACCCAAACAGTTCTAATTTTGTTTCATCAGTCCACAGAACACTATCCCAAAACTTCTGTGGTTTGTCCACATGACTTTTGGCATACTGCAGTCGACTCTTATTCTTTGGAGACAGCAAGGGGGTGCTCCTGGGAGTTCTGGCATGGAGGCCTTCATTACGTAGTGTGCGCCGTATTGTCTGAGCTGAAACTTCAGTACCCACATCTGACAAATCTTTTCTCAGTTCCTCAGCAGTCACACGGGGACTTTTCTCCACTCTACGCTTCAGGTAGCGCACAGCAGTCGAAGTCAGCATCTTCTTTCTGCCACGACCAAGTAGCGTTTCAACAGTGCCCTTTGCCTTGAATTTGCGAATGATGCTTCCTATGGTCTCTCTTGGTATGTTTAACATCTTTGCAATCTTCTTATAGCCATTGCCCTTCCTGTGAAGAGTAATCACCTCTTCTCTTGTCTTCCTGGTCCATTCTCTTGACTTCACCATGTTTGTAACCACACCAGTAAATGTCTAGAAGGAGCTGAGTATCACAGTCATTTTAAAGCTGCCTTATTGGTGCTTATTATGCTTTATTGCTGCTCCGTGACATCCACAGGTGTTTTCAATACCTGATTGAAAACACTTGAATGAACCTCTGTTCTTCAGAGTGGTAGTCTTTAAGGGGTTGAATAATTGTGTCAATGAAGAATTCACAAAAGAAACATTTACTACTGTATTACAAAACCAATTGATGTCATTTTAGTTGCATATGGTTCTTTAAAAAGTCCTTGTAGGATTTCATTCTGAATATAATTACAAATGTACACTAAACTCCCTAAAACCCTTTACAGCATTGGGGGTTGATAATTTTCAACACAACTGTATATTGCCCAGGCCCAGGCCAGCTCATGCGTGTATATATATATTGCCCAGGCCAGCTCACATCATGCTCACAGACAGTCACAGATGTGCCATCATGCGTATATATATTGCCCAGGCCCAGGCCAGCTCACATCATGCGTATATATATATTGCTCAGGCCAGCTCACATCATGCTCACAGACAGTCACAGACGCGCCATCATGCGTATATATATTGCCCAGGCCAGCTCACATCATGCGTATATATATTGCCCAGGCCAGCTCACATCATGCGTATATATATTTCCCAGGCCAGCTCACATCATGCGTATATATATTGCCCAGGCCCAGGCCTGCTCACATCGTGCGTATATATATATTGCCCAGGCCAGCTCACATCATGCTCACAGACAGTCACAGATGCGCCATCATGCGTATATATATTGCCCAGGCCAGCTCACATCATGCGTATATATATTGCCCAGGCCAGCTCACATCATGCGTATATATATATTGCCCAGGCCAATCCCCTGGTGGAGATAGGGGGTTCATTTGAACCCCGATATCTCCAATCGAAAAGGCCTGAGCATGGCCTTTCGAATGATACCCAACATGACCAGGTATAAGGTAAAAAAAAATAAAGAAAAACTTGTATTTTTTTTGTGTTATTTTTATTAATGCAGCAATATTGTTCACATTTCAATTATAATGTGAACGATGATGCACTAATGATTTTTTTCTATATGGTGCGTTTGCTATAAATCACGTAATTCCCCCCACAAAATGTAACAAGTCCCCAGCCAGGACATACTTGAAAACGAGAGAAATCTCAATGTATCCTTCCTGGTAAAATCCTTTGCAAATAAATAATTTAAACACTTTACACACTGCAGATGATTAAAAATTCAATTTTTATTGCATTTTTTGTCATAATATACAGGCAGGACATGACGTATACATATAAAAATGATATATTATGAATCTGCGGAGTCTGCCGGAAAGAACGATATTTAATATGTCTGGGTTATTTAATAAAACGTGGCTTCAAATTGCGTTTAAACATGATGAGCGAAAGCGGTAAAAATGAGCTGAGCACACAGCAGTGAAATGCAGCATATTAGAGGAAGATTCAGGAGAGAAATTAACACTTCTCAGAAGCAGACACCACACCCTCAGTATAGTCTACATACATACAATGTATCAAATTCATTAGACCAGACTAAAAACACCTGTTGTTTACCGTCTGAAAACACAGCTCATTTAGAGGTGAGAATCTTTGCACGTACACATTAGTCTTTAATTCGATATCTAATAAACCATTCCTTATAATATTCTGCAGTAAAGAGTCTCTTTATTTCTAGATTTTTTAGTATTTTTTAAGCATTTTTTATACATTTTTTTAAAAAAAAAAATTTTGCGAGCTCGAACCGAACACGCCAAAAAGTTTGATGTTCCCAAACTTGCGAACGGCAAAACTTTGAATCGAACTCCAAACTGATCAAACCGAACAGCTCATCCCTATATGCCCATGTGTGAGCTGGGGTCCGGGCACTATATACCCATGTGTGAGCTGGGGCGCACTATATACCCATGTGTGAGCTGGGGGGCAATATATACCCATGTGTGAGCTGGGGGGCACTATATACCCATGTGTGCTGAGGGCAATATATATCCATGTGAGAGCTGGGGGGCACTATATATCCATGTGAGCTGGGGGCAATATATACCCATGTGTGCTTGGGGCAATATATACCCATGTGTGCTGGGGGCAATATATACCCATGTGAGCTGGGGCAATATATATCCATGTGAGCTGGGGGCAATATATATCCATGTGAGCTGGGGCAATATATATCCATGTGAGCTGGGGGCAATATATTTCCATGTGTGCTGGGGGCAATATATACCCATGTGTGCTGGGGGCACTATATACCCATGTGAGCTGTGGGCAATATATACCCATGTGTGCTGGGGCAATATATACCTATGTGTGCTGGGGGCAATATATATCCATGTGCTGGGGCAATATATATCCATGTGTGCTAGGGGCATTATATACCCATGTGTGCTGGGGGCAGTAATGTGCAGTGTTTATGAGGGTATCACAGAGCTCCACAGTAATGTGCAGTGTTTTTTTGGGGGGGCGCAAGTAGCTGGTCTTGCCTAGGGCACAAAATAGTCTAGCACTGGCCCTGCTTGGAGGGCACTCTAAAAATCGAACTTTGAGTCCCAATGACTTGCATTGAGTTCGAGTTCGAGTTTGAATTTGAATTCAAACTTTTGAAAAGTTCGAGTTCGGATGCGAACCGAACTCGGGGTGTTCGGCTCATCCCTAGTGCCCTCCATGAGGTGCCTTTCTCTGCAAAAAATAAAAATGAAAAAAACAAAACGAAAAATAAAGTTGTTTAAAAAAGTAAATATATATAAATATAATAATATAAATAACTTTTGTTGTTTATTTTTTTTTTTTCATTTTTTGTTTTTTTACTGTTTTTACATTTAAAGAGAAAGATGTCCGCCATGGGGGGAGGGAACTTGTTGTGTAAAACAAAAAGAAAAAACATTGTAAGAAAAGGAGAGCATTTTTTTTTACAGAGCAAGCTGCGCCCCTGTGGTGGGCACCTGTAAGCATATTCCTACTTTGTCGAATTGTAAATCTAGAAGCTTCCGGTAATCCCTGGTGTGAGCGACGCATGACATAAATCCTCTGTAATTACAGGTGTGGAAGCCACACACTTTTCTTCGGCTGGACTTTGATTGTGACAGTGAGCAGTTTCACAGACGAGGAGCTGATAATAAAACAAGTACAAGGGAAATACAGGTAAGTAATGATGCGTTCCAGGTTACTGCGACGAGCGCTGATAGTAAACTAAACACACAGCTAGAAACCAAAACTACCTTTTAATATTTTCTCTCATCCTCATATGTTCCATTAATAAAGTCGTGTTCAGAATGTTTTCTAGAACTACATTAATATTTGGGGGGGTTGGGGGGGTCTGTGCTTTGGTATAGATGAGCGGGGCCTGACACAGAACTCAGTGACACGCAGAGCCTTACTCTGTGCCATTATTATTATTATTATTATTATTCTTTATTTATAAAGCGCCAGCATATTCCGCAGCGCTGTACAATAAGCACAGTATAGACAGGGTTACAATACATTGAACAACATTTGACAAACAGTACAGGAGGAGATGAGGGCCCTATTCCCGTAGGAACTCACAATCTGGGAGGGTTGGGGTTGGAAACAGGAGGAGAGGACTGTAAGGTGAGAGTGATTGATGGTTGCGTCAGTGAGTTGGGTGGTAGGCTTCCCTAAATAGGAATGTTTTCAGGGAGCGTTTGAAGGAAGAGAAGTTAGGGGAAAGTCTGACAGTACGAGGGAGAGCGTTCCAGAGAGTGGGGGCTGCGCGTGAGAAATCCTGCAGTCTATCATGGGAAGAGGTGATGCGGGGAGAAGCTAGGCGCAGGTCACTGTTTGACCTTAGGGAGCGGGCTGGGGTGTATTTGGTGATTAGTGAGGACAGGTAGTGGGGAGCTGAGTTAGTGAGGGTTTTGTAGGTAAGGATAAGGATTTTGAACTTAATTCTGCAGTGGATGGGGAGCCAGTGAAGGGACTCGCAGAGGGGAGCGGCAGAGACAGAGCGGCGGGTGAGGTGAATTAGCCTGGCGGAGGCGTTCAGGATGGATTGTAGGGGGGAGAGGTGGGACAGAGGGAGGCCAGATAAGAGATTATTGCAATAGTCGAGTCGGGAGATTACCAGGGCGTGTATGAGTTGTTTTGTGGCGACAGCGGTAAGAAATGGCCGAATTCTGTAAATATTACGCAGTTGATATCGGCAGGAGGAGGAAAGAGACTTGATGTGGGGGATGAAGGAAAGAGCAGAGTCAAGTGTAACTCCAAGACAGCGAACTTGGTTTGATGGGGAGATGGTGATACCCTCCACCGTGATCGAGAAGTCAGGAGGTGGGGCGGCATTAGAGGGAGGAATAAGTAGGAGCTCAGTCTTTGACATGTTGATCTTTAGGTGGTGGGAGGCCATCCAGGAGGAGATGCCAGATAAACAGTCACTGACTTTGGAAAGGACAGGGGGAGAGAGATCAGGGGTAGAGAGGTAGATCTGAGTGTCATCAGCGTAGAGGTGGTAATTAAAGCCAAAGCTGTTGATGATTTTGCCCAGGGAGGAGGTGTAGATGGAAAAGAGCAGAGGACCAAGGACAGAGCCTTGAGGTACACCAACAGATAGAGGCAATGAGGAGGAGGAGTTACCAGCAAAGGACACACAGAAGGACCTGTTGGATAAATAGGAGTCAATCCAAGCAAGTGCAGTGTCACCGAGACCCAGAGAGTTGAGGGTCTGTAGAAGGAGGGGGTGGTCAACAGTGTCAAAAGCAGCCGAGAGGTCAAGCAGGATGAGAATAGAATAGTGGCCGTGTTTTTTAGCAGTTAGGAGGTCGTTGGTGACTTTGGTGAGGGCAGTTTCAGTTGAGTGTAGGGGACGGAAGCCAGATTGCAGGGGGTCAAGTAGGGAATTGGAGGACAGGAAGAGGGAGAGGCGGTTGAAGACTAGTTTTTCTAAGAGCTTAGAGGTAAAGGAAGCAGGGATACAGGACGGTAGTTGGATGGAGAGTTGGGATCTAGGGATGGTTTCTTTAGTAAAGGGGTAACTAGCGCGTGTTTGAAGGCGGATGGAAAGGAGCCAGTGGAGAGAGATAGGTTGAAGATGTGTGTGAGAGCAGGGGTGAGGGAGGAGGAGAGGGGAGGAATTAGATGTGAGGGAATGGGGTCGAGCGGGCACGTGGTGAGATGTGAGGAGGACAATAAGGAATTGACTTCCTCCTCAGTGGTTGGGAGGAAGCGGCAGAGGGTGGCAGATGGGACCTGTGGGAGTGGAGGTGGCAGATAACTATCTTGTGTTGGGATGTTGCTTCTGATAGTTAAAGTTTTACTGAGGAAGTAGTCTGCCAGCTCTTGAGCGCTGAAGGCAGCTGAGGGGGGAGGTGCAGGTGGGTAGAGGAGGGTGTTGAAGGTGGACCAGAGCCGTTTAGGGTTGGAGGACAGCGTAGATATAAGAGATGAGAAGAAGGATTGTTTGGCCAAGTGGAGGGCAGAGGTGTATGACCGGAGAATAAACTTGAAGTGAACAAAATCAGCTTCAGAGCGGGATTTCCTCCAGGCACGCTCTGCGGTGCGGGAGCATCTTTGCAGGTAGCGAGTCTGGAGGGTGTGCCAGGGCTGAAGCTGGCGGCGTGGGGCCTTACAGAGTCGAAGAGGAGCAAGAGTGTCTAGAGCAGAGATAAGCGTAGTGTTATAGTGATTAGTGGCAGCATCAGGGCAGGTAAAGGATGAGGTATGAGGGAGGTGGTGAAGTAGGTTGGAGAATTGATGGGGGTCCACAGCCTGTAGATTTCTGCGAGTGTGTGTGCGGGGTGGGGGAGCAGGGTGTTTAGGAAGTCCAGATAGGTTGAAAGAGAGAAGGTGGTGGTCAGAGATGGGGAAAGGGCGACAGTTGAACTCAGAAATGGAGCAGAGGTTGGAAAAACAAGGTCAATAGCGTGACCATCGCGGTGGGTAGGGAGGAGGGAGGATTGTGTGAGTCCAAGGGAGGACGTGAGTGAAAGAAGTTTGGAGGCAGCAGGGGCGGAAGGATCGTCAATGGGAATGTTGAAGTCCCCGAGAACTAGGCATGGAAGATTAGAAGACAGAAAGTGAGAGAGCCAGGTAGCAAAGTGGTCAAAGAACTGGGAGGTTGGTCCCGGTGGGCGGTAGATGACTGCCACCCTGAGAGCCAGAGGAGAGAACAGGCGGATGCAGTGTGTCTCGAAGGAGGAGAAGGAGAGGGATGGGGGTGGAGGGAGATGCTGGTAGGTGCAGGTGGGAGAGAGCAGGATTCCGACCCCGCCACCATTTCTCTCACCCGGTCTGGGGGTATGACTCAAGTGTAGACCGCCATGTGAGAGAGCAGCAACGGAGGCCGTGTCAGAGGGAGTTAACCAGGTTTCAGTTAAAGCTAGGAGGTTGAAGGAGTTTGAAAGGAAGAGGTCATGGAGTGCTGTGAGTTTGTTGCACACAGAGCGAGCGTTCCAGAGGGCGCAGGAGAAAGAGGACAGGCGCTGAGGGATTATGGGGATGAGGTTGCTGGGCTTGCAGGGAGGTGATTTATGTGCGATGGAGATAGGATGAGAGGGAAGTATTGGATGTGTTGTGGGGCCAGGGTTAGGGGATATGTCACCTGAAGAGAGTAGCAGCAGGAGGGTGAGAAAGAGAAGGTGGGAATGGGATTTGTGGGAGTGATTGGCAGCGCGAGAGTTAGAGGGAGACCATGTTCTGAGGAAACAAAGGAGCTCATGCGAGGCCATCATGTGGGACGAGAGGAGGGAGGGAGAGATGCAGATAGTGTAGGGGTCGGTGGTAGAGGGGCAGGAGTTCCATTTAAGGAGAAAAGTAGAAGTAAAGAGTAGAAGCGTGAGAGAAAGCATGATATAGACGTGCGTTTACCCAGAGTAAAAGTGGGCCTTGCAGTTCCTTCCTCCAGTCCCGCAGCTCCAGGAAACAACTCTGTATGTCCACTTAAAAATGCCACTTGCAAATGCCACTCAGAGCCTGGCTCAAAGAGCCTGGGATAGTAGTGATATAGGGCGGGCTGATTGCATTCAGGCAGTTAGAAGGTAAACAGCTGAAGCTGGATGGGCTGTGTCAATAGGTGTAGGAGATTCACATGCTAATTAGCAAAGCAAATGGTGGAGAAAAACAAAAATAAATATAAATAAAAAATAGAAAATACCAATATGCAGGCGATCAGATGATCAGATGAGATGTGGGTGTCTGAATAATGGGTGATAATGTCTTACCAGCAAAAGTATGCAGGCGATCAGATGAGATGTGGGTGACTGTGGATGATGGGTGATAATGTCCTACCTGTGGAGAGAGGAGACACAGGACTTAGGGATCGTGATGGCGTAGGGGATCTTGGATGAAGCTCCAGGAAACAACTCTGGCTGTCCACTTAAAAATGCCACTTGCAAATGCCACTCAGAGCCTGGCTCAAAGAGCCTGGGATAGTAGTGATATAGGGCGGGCTGATTGCATTCAGGCAGTTAGAAGGTAAACAGCTGAAGCTGGATGGGCTGTGTCAATAGGTGTAGGAGATTCACATGCTAATTAGCAAAGCAAATGGTGGAGAAAAACAAAAATAAATATAAATAAAAAATAGAAAATACCAATATGCAGGCGATCAGATGATCAGATGAGATGTGGGTGTCTGAATAATGGGTGATAATGTCTTACCAGCAAAAGTATGCAGGCGATCAGATGAGATGTGGGTGACTGTGGATGATGGGTGATAATGTCCTACCTGTGGAGAGAGGAGACACAGGACTTAGGGATCGTGATGGCGTAGGGGATCTTGGATGAAGCTCCAGGAAACAACTCTGGCTGTCCACTTAAAAATGCCACTTGCAAATGCCACTCAGAGCCTGGCTCAAAGAGCCTGGGATAGTAGTGATATAGGGCGGGCTGATTGCATTCAGGCAGTTAGAAGGTAAACAGCTGAAGCTGGATGGGCTGTGTCAATAGGGTAGGAGATTCACATGCTAATTAGCAAAGCAAATGGTGGAGAAAAACAAAAATATAAATAAAAAATAGAAAATACCAATATGCAGGCGATCAGATGATCAGATGAGATGTGGTGTCTGAATAATGGGTGATAATGTCTTACCAGCAAAAGTATGCAGGCGATCAGATGAGATGTGGGTGACTGTGGATGATGGGTGATAATGTCCTACCAGCAAAAGTATGCAGGCGATCAGATGAGATGTGGGTGACTGTGGATGATGGGTGATAATGTCCTACCAGCAAAAGTATGCAGGCGATCAGATGAGATGTGGGTGACTGTGGATGATGGGTGATAATGTCCTACCAGCAAAAGTATGCAGGCGATCAGATGAGATGTGGGTGACTGTGGATGATGGGTGATAATGTCCTACCAGCAAAAGTATGCAGGCGATCAGATGAGATGTGGGTGACTGTGGATGATGGGTGATAATGTCCTACCAGCAAAAGTATGCAGGCGATCAGATGAGATGTGTGGGTGACTGTGGATGATGGGTGATAATGTCCTACCAGCAAAAGTATGCAGGCGATCAGATGAGATGTGGGTGACTGTGGATGATGGGTGATAATGTCCTACCTGTGGAGAGAGGAGACACAGGACTTAGGGATCGTGATGGCGTAGGGGATCTTGGATGAAGCCACACCTCGCATGGTGATGAACTTTTCGGGGCGCCCGACAAAGGCTAATATATGCCTTGACATATCACCTGAACCCAAAGATACCCAGTGTTGGATTGAGCTTCTATTTCAAGGCATATAGCAGGGTGTGGATCATAGGAAGGATTATGGGTGAGAGGTATATAAGCTTGTGGTGACGTCATGTTGGGTCGGCTTAGAGTTAAGGAGAGCAGGGTCTGAGGTTTGAGGGTGAAGGAAAGGGTGAGCTCCTCCTTGAAGGACATGACATAAAAGTATACATGTTACAGACGCGTTTCACTGTAGTCTCCCCTTTGGATCATACAGTCCATCAGTGTTAATAGAATTACCTTCACAATGTCCATATTTTATTCTTATCTTCATAGTTTTTGTTTAGATGTTTTGTTAATGCTGTCCTCCTCCTCCTCTTCTCGCTGTAGAATCAGCGGACAATACGCCTACGCCATCAAGTTTGATCAAAACGAATGCAGAGGCCTCACTGATAAAGTTATAACGAATGCACTGAAAGATGATAAAGCCAATGATGTAATAAACGTTGTAGTCACACATAACAATATCTACATAGGAGAACGACTGACAATGGCTAAATTTCAAAGGCTGGATACCGGCGGCACGCAACACTCAGAATATCGGCTCCTCTATCCACTTCCTGGGAAAAGTATCTCTCCAGTGGAAGAGCTACTGAACAAAGATCCCCCGGCTGGATGTGCTTTATTCTACACCTACAACTCACCCTGTCAGGCGTATTGTACTAATCCTAATGGACCATATAATATCTTGAAAAAGCTTGACCAGTTTGCTCATATCAATAACAGGGTGTTTGTCTATTCGCAGGTCTATCCTGAAGGTGGTAAACTCTGCTGTCCAGATCGCTTGGGATTAGTTAATGATAAAATGCCTCTGTATCGCTGCCCCGGCGAATGCTTCAAATGCTTTCCCACATTGAAAATTAACGATAAATGTTTAGCTTAACTGATCATTTGTATCAGACGATTTCCTCAGGGGCGGCAACAATTAATTTCAATAAACACCTGATTTATGGGAAATCACATGGAAACGGAATAAGACGGGACTTGAGGAACCCGACCTGCCGCTTGTTGCATGAAAAATCATAAGGAATCAAAAACATTTGTAATGATATAGAATAGGTTATTCATTAAGTGTCGGTGTTTGCCGGTATTGCAGCGCCTTTAAACAACAGCATGTCACAAAGTACAATCCAGAGAATGACAGTACAGGTTGCGCAGCGTCTCCTGTCGCTGTCTGGATTGTAACTTTGTGAAATGCCGGTGTTTGTAGGCGCTGCAATATCAGCAAACACCGGCTCCGGTGAATCTCCCCTCCAGTGTTTGAATCATGTGATAGTGAGGAATAGCGCAGCTTTCAGTTTATAAAAGGGGTCATTTTTATAATTTTTGGATATAACCTCACGTGTGACTCTGTGTATCTCTGTCTGTATCCATCGCGTCGCTGCAGATTTTCATCACGTTCTCTATATTTTAATCAATAAATTCTTGGCCTTACCTCGTCTTCTTGTGTAAATCATTAGATATGCTCTGGATCCAGGACACCAACAGGGTTATCCAAAGAGATTCGAAAAGTCACCGCACGTTCGGTGACTTTTCGTTCCCTGCACTTCGGGGCAATTCGGCGATCCTATTTGGCTGACCCTGCGGTGTATTCAGCAAGCACCGCAGGGCCCCCGTAGTGCAGGGAAAATGCGCCTCAAACCCACCGAACACTAGCCACAAATCCGCCGAACACTCACCGAAACCCGCAGAAAAGAGCTCGATTGAACACGCCGAAGAAACCCGACTAGCTGCCGATCACAGCGCAGAGCAGCCACTGGAAAAAACCGACACGCAGACGAACAAGGTGAAAAACAAAACAAAACAGTATGCTTGAAAGTTTGAAAATTGAAATGCTGTTTGCAAAAAACTACTGAATGGAAATGTCTGGAATTTACACATACAATCCTATGAATGATAATAAAAAGGTCTGACTTTGTTAAAGAAAAATGGGAAAAAATGTTGACAAAAAAATCCCCAAAAATTCCTAAAAGATCCTAAAAAAATCTAAGAATAAAGAGACTTTTTGCTGCAGAATAAAATAATAAACGGTTTATTAGATATTAAATTAAAACGGGAATATTTTTAACATTGAAGCCTATGGGATTCTCCTGAATAAACCTGTCGAATGAAACCAACGAACAGCAGGGAATTTTGGCAACCTTTCTCAGCTGTTTTGTGTTCTCTGAATAGACTAAGCATTGCTTCTCTATGGGGGATTTCACTGCCCTCGAAGAGGCACCGAACTGCAGGCAATCTCCAACATTTGGCGAATTGCCTGCTCTTTGAATAGCCTAATGGCCACGAAATGTAACCTTTCGCTGAAATTCAGCGTACGGTTACATTTTGGTGACTTTTCACCTCTCTTTGAATAACCCCCCAAGAACTTCCATGGACTCTGATCATAAGATGGTGCAGTAAGGATTCCAGCCCTGAACCTCTCTTGGGGGTTGGGGGTCCTGCAGATGTTCTTGATTCCAGGCCGGCTCTTACCTGTTCACTCAATTACTTCCGGTTTGGGAATTCCTACAGCCTGCAATGTTGCTGATCACGTGACCTCCACAGCACGGAGCCTCTCCCTACTTTAGGGCGGTTCATCATCCCAGTAGTCCTCATTTGTTGAGGTCCTGTTTGAAGTCAGTATTGCTCCGGATTGTTGCCGGTCTTCCTTTCTGCAGAATTTTCCACTATCCTTGCCTGCACAGCTTTCCCACACATGCAGGATGCAGGGCCCAGCTGATTTATAGCAGCAGCACAATAAGAGACTACTCTTCTAAAAAAAAAAAAACATTAAAGACGCTTGTGGCGGAACGGCCATGACAATGTTTAAATTGCATTTCATTTTCTGACATTTCATTACTCTGTATATAGGGTAGAGTGTTGTGCTTTAGTCAAAGTGTGTATCGGTATGTTACAGTTACAAGTTGTTATAAAGCACTAACAAGTTCCATAGTGATGTGCAATGGATAAGACAGGATAAACATGTGCATGCAAGTTGCACTCACAGAACAATAGGAGAAGGCCCTGTTCACGAGCTTGCAATTTGCTACCATTTGCCATTCTAACCCCTTCCCCCCAGATCTGGCTGTAACCAGAACTCTTTATCAGTTTCCTTTGTTACACCAGGGAGTGTCTGTGTGTGGGGAGGGGAGGCTTTGGGAGTATCTAGTATAGAGATACGCAGGGGTGTGTTTTTTACGTTTGAATGTGTCTGTACCTGAAAACCTCTGAACAAAGCATTCTGCGGTTGGTGTTCCATCTGCAGGGACTCCTCTCACAGTACTGTATGTGTCAACTATTCTGTGTGTGGGTACGATCACCTCCTGGCTCAGCGGAAAGGGGCATCTGGGGGTATCAGGATCTATAACAATGCCTGTCTGCTTGTTTTGTGGTTATTTTAAAGGGGTTATTCAGAGAGAGCCGATCTGGCCCCGAAATGGCACTGAACAGTAAATTTCCCCGTAGGTGCCATTTCGAGACGTTTGGCTGTTCAGAGATCAAATTTTGGCAAACTTCCAGCAAGTACGGTGCCTGTTCGAGCATGTCTATGTCACTATCTCTGGGATCAGTCTTGTTATCGATCAGTCTCAAAGAGGTCGCCATGAGTCAGAGCTGCACGCGAATGAACACATCTGATTCATCGGCTGCCTCTCTGAGAACACTCGCTACAGTGATTGGTCTCAGAGGGTGACGTCAGCCACTCTCTGTGCTTGACATCACTAGTGACCGATCTGGTGATCGGCAGCCATAAAATTCAATCAAAATCCGGGCTGCTGGTGACGCTGGGTGAGTGGAGGAAACTCCTGCACGTCACTGTGTACCCCATGTAGAGAAATTCTCTGAGATCTCACTCCAGTCACCCTGTATCAATGTAAAAAAGCTACAAGGTACAGCCCCCAACCTCACTGCAGCAGACTTTTCTGCTCCATTCTAGAAGCCAGGAATTTGGCAAAATACTGGAAGAACTGTGGGGTCAGTCACTGTTGTACAGGGATACGATTCAGGGGGTTATAATGATGAGTGTAAAATCCCTGTACAATACAGATACAAGGTGTTGCTGTAATTGCCATACACAGGAATTATGCGGCACATACAGATACAAGGTATTGCTGTAATTGGCATACACAGGCATTATGCAGCACATACAGATACAAGGTGTTGCTGTAATTGGCATACACAGACATTATGCAGCACATACAGATAAAAGGTGCTGCTGTAATTGCCATACACAGGCATTATGCAGCACATACAGATACAAGGTGCTGCTGTAATTGCCATAAACAGGCATTATGCAGCACATACAATATTGCATTGCTAATAATCTCATTCTGATCACTACAAATCCCCATAAGCAGGAGACTTCACCATTTTATTATCTGTCTGCAGCACATTTACTGCATCTGCCTGTATGCTGATAATGCAGACCCCGTGTAAGCAGGGGAGCTCACCATTTTATTATCTGTCTGCAGCACATTTACTGCATATGCCTGTATGCTGATAATGCAGACCCCGTGTAAGCAGGAGATGTCACCATTTTATTATCTGTCTACAGCACATTTACAGACACAAAGGCCATTTCTGTCCGTACGTTGATAATGCAGACCCCCTTTGACATTGTGCCAGATAAGGGGCATCATCTAGAGTTTACAACCTTTCATCCCAGTGAGATTTCTGTAAAGGATAAACCAATACATGACAAATTAGCGATTTCACATTATTTTAATAATTTTGGAATAACAATCTATATGTAAATTTACCATTTTTCCTTAATTTAAATTGTGGACTTTTCATCAAATTTTTCACAAAAATCTTATTTTTTTTCAACAAAAAGCATGTGGTAGTGAAGAGGTTAAGCACCATAGGCATGCTCACAGGGTGTGCCGGGTGTGCCTGGGCACACCCTAATGCAGGCCCGCGGAACACTCTGGGTCCCGGCTGGCTGCACCCCATGGATTGCCGCCGGGACCCTTCAATTCTGCAGGCCTGGCAGGAGCCTCTGCTTCCCTGGTGGTCCGGTGGCTGTTGGGTGCTGCATTGCGATCTGTGCTTCGTGCAGTGACAGGACACGTGCGCCGATGATCGCTGATGACCTGTCACCTGACTGCCGGTGCTCACTGACCGTGTCATAGCGCCGGTGGTCAGGTGATAGGTCACCTGCGATTGCCGGTGCTCAGCTCATGTCCAGTCACTCACTGTGGGACGTACTCTGCAGTCTGTGTGCGAAGCACAGATCGCAATGCAGCACCCCACAGCCACCGGACCACCAGGGAAGCAGAGGCTGTCGCCAGGCCTGCGGGGGTGAAGGGTCCCGGTGGCTATCCATGGGATGCGGCCAGCCGGGTTCCCCCTCCTCAACCCCCCCTTCTGGACCACCAATATTCAACCCCCTCCCTGCAAAAAGAAAGGTAAGCAGGAGAGGGGGAAACTTTTGTATATTTAAAATATTTATACACGCCACACATTACTGTGGGTTTTATTGCTGTGGACTTTGTGATATGCTCATAAACACCGCACTACTCTGGGTTTTATTGCTGTGGACTTTGTGATATGCTCATAAACACTGCACTACTGGGGGTTTTATTGCTGTGGACTTTGCACATTACTGGGGTTTTTATTGCTGTGTATTCTGTGATAGGCTCATACACACTGCACCTTACTGGGGTTTTATTGCTGTGGATTCTGTGATAAGCTCATAAACACCGCACTTTACTGGGGGTTTTATTGCTGTGGATTCTGTGATACGCTCATACACACTGCACCTTACTGGGGTTTTATTGCTGTGGATTCTGTGATGTGCAGTGTGTTTGAGCCTATCACAGAATCTACCGCACTTTACTGGGGTTTTTATTGCTGTGGACTTTGTGATACGCTCATATAAACTGCACATTAGTGGGGGTTTTATTGCTGTGGATTCTGTGATAGGCTCATACACACTGCACATTGCTGTGGGGTTTTATTGCTGTGGATTCTGTGATACACACCGCCAGTGGCGTCACTCGGGTTGGTGTCACCCGGTGCAGCCACTTATAGTGTTACCCCCCCCCCGAGTTTTCCTTTTTTCTTTAACTACTCTTACTCATAACTCAGTACTCCCATATAACAGTGAATGCTCATAATACACGGCGCACATTACGGTGAGGTTTATTGCTGTGGAGCTCTGTGATATGCTCACACACAAATGTTGGTGAACTGCCAGCAAGTATGGTGCCTTTTTGAAGGCAGTGAAAGTCCCCACAGAGAAGCAATGGTTAATTTGTTCAGAGACACCGAACAGCAGAGAAATGTCCTGATGTCCGGTGGTTTCATTCAGCAGGTTTATTCAGGCGAACACCATAGGTTTCAATGTTAAAAATATTCCTGGTTTTATCCAATATCTAATAAACCGTTTATTCCTTTAATCTGCTGTAAAAAGTCTCTTTATTTATTGATAAAAAATTTTTTAGTATCTTTCAGGAATTTTTAAAAAAAAATCCAATTTTTTTTTCTAATATCAGATTTTCTTGTTTCTGTAACAGACCTTTTTATTATCAGTCACTGGATCTTATCTGTAAATTCCATGACAAGTATGATGGCCTTTATTGATGAGGATAGAATATAGGTTTAATAGGCAGTTTTCTAATGAGCTGGTTCTGGTTACAGCAGTTTCCATGGTGATTGGGTAACATGGGTGCGTTGCCGTCCTGAGGTCATCAGGACTCAACAGGATTTTGGGTGTTGGCTGTATGAGGTGTAGGGGAGCATGAAAATGGGGAGTAAAGATTTGTCTATAAAACGGTGATGTTTTTTATGTGATTTTATACTGATGAGATTTTGTGGATAACAAACTGAAACGTTGATCCGAAAAAATGTATATATATGGTGAGACCCGAGAGTGCCTCTTGTTTCCTGATATATGTATAATATATATATATGTGTGTTTGAACTTTTGGGTTCACATCCTAATGCAATAGGCTGCGCACGCTTATGTTAAGCACATTGTGTTAGTCTGTACCTGTGATGAAGATGAGATGACATTTCATGACTAATTCCAAAGGGTTCACATACTTTTTCTTGCGGCTGCATACCAAGCGCTTCCCTCCTGTATCTATTGTGTCGCTCTACGTAACACTCACACGTTAAGGTTAACATATCGGCTGCGTTAGGGCTTGTTTTCTTTTCATCATAAAACGTGTTTATTCTCGAGATTTTAACCCACGCTTTGTAAACAAACTTTAACTTCCTTATTTTAACAGCCGTGTGATAACACCTTCTTATAACAACATCACAATATTACACATTGTATTACTGGACGCACAACCAAGCGACAACTAGTCATAATATATATTTATATTACAGTTTCAGTAAAACGAGGGCACTCATAAGTCTTCACAAAAAGTCCAATATTTAATGCAAATAATAATGATTGGATTTTTATGTGAAGAACCGTGAGTGCCCTCAGTTTGCTGAAACCTTATGTGTTGAGGTGGTTGCACCCGGGCTGATTCGCTTAATGGTGATATTGAGGAGCTGAGTGCCCACTTTTGGATATATTAAATATATATTTATTATTATTATTATTCTTTATTTATAAAGCGCCAGCATATACCACAGCGCTATATTTACTATCCATTGCTGTAGCTGTCATTTCGCTCTCTCTCTTTTGGCATAAATATATATGTATACTAGCTAATATAGCCGGCTTTGCCCATTTTTTTTTTCATTAGGTTTTTTTATTGTGTTGTTTTAAGAAATACTTTAAAGTAACTTTACATTTTTTGGAAAGGCCACATAACAATATATGACAGTTTAATGTGGAATTCCTCGTTTCTGACGCTCAATTCAGCACGTCCAGCATCTTCTTTCTCCAAAAACATGACTCATACAGGGTTACAGTTCCAAGCATTTATAAAGCGCCAACAGATTCTGTAGCGCTGTACAATGGGAGAGACAGAACAACAAATAAGCATACACATTACACACACCAAACAGTAGGAGAGAGGAGGGTTATTCAGAAAGAGCTGAACGGGCCCCGAAATGTCACCAAGCAGTGAGTTTCCCCACACAGTGCAATTTCGTGGACATTCGACTGTTCAGAGAGCAGGCAGTTCGCCCCAGTTTTCCAATTTGAGAGTGAAATAGGGTGCCTGTTCAGCGGCAGTGAAATACGGTGCCTGTTCGCGGCAGTGAAATCTCTATAGAGAAGCAATGGTTAATCTATTCACATTGAATGTCAGTGAAATGCCCTGCTGTTCGGTGGTTTAATTCGGCAGGTTTATTCAGGTGAATCCCATAGGCTTCAATGTTAAAAATATTCCAGTTTTAATTCAGTATCTGACAAATATACAGGTGAACAAGTTGACAGAAAGCAGTCCAAAAAATTGTAGATACTGCCCTTATATGGATACAGGAGTACGATGACATTGTTACCGGAGTCGATCAGGTTCACTTTCAATTCGGCGCCGGACCGGACACAAGCAAGGATTGTCAGAACACGAGTCTCTTCAGGAAAGGCAAACTTTATTGTGTCGTCACACAAGTGCTCACACAGGATTGAATCGCAAAGAGTGAGCCCCGTCTCCCCCCCTTACAAGGGGTCTTATACCCAAAAATACGTAATTAGGTACATCCCAATTAGCCCACCTCCCAATGACACTTTATTCCACCCCACGTGGGTTAATACCTCCCATCGTTAGTACAAAGAAATTCCACATCTTAGCAATAAATTGATACACTTCATGTTAGTTTGACAGTCTGTGATTTGCTGTTGTGACTTTTTCTGGGCTGCTCCCTCCTCCCTCCCGGCTGTGTTTATTTGAGATAGCTTGGGGCCTGGTCTGTTCTCTACGATCTCTTTGTTTCTCTGCAAGTCTCAATGACCTTGCCCCATTCATTCATCTTCCTGTCTCTCCGTGCCAAGAACTGGCCGGATTCTGCCTCGTTTTATTGCTAGTTCCCTAATCTACCACACATTCCTAGAATTCTATGTAAGCTTCGTTTTTCACATCTAATAAAATCTATTCTATTTACTAGTGAACCAATATTCTGAACAAGATGGCTGCCTGGCTCATAGTAGCAACCATCTTTCAGCCTGATTCCACTTCAACATCACAAACACTCTCACGTACTAGACGGCAGAGGAAAAAACACTAACATAGTGTAAAACCGTAAAAGATTTAATGTACGGTAGACAATAAAAATGTCCCACTCACAAAATAAGTGGCACAACAAATGGATATTGTGTGCAAACACGCAGAATTAAACACAGATTGTCAACAGGTACCGTCCATCCTGGAGGAATACTGAATCAATTCCGGATATAGTGAGTCCAGAGGACAGGGGTCCTGAGGACAGGTTTGGGAAACACTGCTCTAAAATATAGGACTATTTAAGAGGGGGATGCTTCCACAAGGATACAGCTCTTGAGAAAGTCGTTTTAATTTGTAAAGACGAAACGCGTCAAGCATATCCAGTTTATGACTTTCCCTCGGATGGGCTCCTACTTTGCTGCGGACACGGACCTGACTCCGGAGACTCTGGACTCACTATATCCGGAATTGATCCAGTATTCCTCCAGGATGGACGGTACCTGTTGACAATCTGTGTTTAATTCTGCGTGTTTGCACACAATATCCATTTTTGTGCCACTTATTTTGTGAGTGGGACATTTTTATTGTCTACCATACATTAAATCTTTTTACGGTTTTACACTATGTTAGTGTTTTTTCCTCTGCCGTCTAGTGCGTGAGAGTGTTTGTGATGTCATCGTACGCCTGTATCCATATAAGGGCAGTATCTACAATTTGTTGGACTGCTTTTTGTCAACTTGTTCACCTGTATATTTGTCATTTTTAGTGTGTTGTGGCACCACTTAGGGGGGTGCCTGAACTTGGGGACAGGCCTTCGTGGTGATTTTACACAGTATTGCAATTAATTCAATATCTAATAAACTATTTATTATTTTAATTTGCAGCAAAAGTCTATTTTTTTAGGATCTTTTAGGCATTTTTCGGGAATTTTTCTGCAAAACGTTTTCCCTAACTATTATTTTTTTTTAAAGCGTTTTTTTTGTAACAGCCCTTTTTATTATCATTCAATGGATCTTATATGTAAATTCCAGGCATTTTCATTCATTGGTTCTTTTGCAAACAGCCTTTCAAATTTCACACTTTCAATCATACTGTTGTTTTTTTTTCCTTTACCCCGTTCGTCAGCTTGTCGGCTGAACTATCATTTGGACAGACACCCAGTGATCGACATGACTTAATAGCCAGAGTTTTCAGACAAAAGCAAATGAAATTAATCAACATCATTACTAAATGATAATAAAATGGTCTGTTACAGAAAAAATAAAAAACGCTGTTTAAAAAAAAGGGAAAAAATTGACGGTAAAATCCCGAAAAATGCCTAAAAGATCCTAAAAAAATCAATAAATAAAGAGACTTTTTGCTGCAGATTAAAATAATAAACAATTTATTAGATATTGAATGAAAACGGGAATATTAGTAACATTGAAGCCTATGGGTTTCACCTGAATAAACCTGCCGAATGAAAACACCGAACAGCAGTGCATTTTTGGCAACTTTTCTCTGCTGTTCAGTGTCTGAATAGATTAACCATTGCTTCTCTATGGGGGATTTCACTGTTGTAGAACAGGCAGTGCGTTGAACGTATAACAGAGCTTCACAGCAATAAAACTCATACTAAAGTGCGGTGCCTATGAGCGTATCATGAGCTTCACAGCAATAAAACTCATACTAATGTGCGTGTGTATGAGCTTATCACAGAGTTCCATAGCAATAAAACTCATACTCTCAAACATACTGCGCATTAGTATGAGTTTTATTGCTGTGGAGCTCTGTGATACTCTCAAACCCACTGCACATTAGTATCACAGAGCTCCACAGCAATAAAACTCATACTAATGTGCAGTGTGTTTGAGCATATAACAGAGCTATGCAGCAATAAAACTCGCAGTAACATGCAGTGTGTATGAGCGCATCACAGAGCTCCACAGCAATAAAACTCCTAGCAATGTCAGGTGTGTATAAGCGTATCACAGAGCTCCACAACAACAAAACTCCCAGCAATGTGCCGTGTGTGTGAGCATATCAAAAAGCTCTACAGCAATAAAATGCATACTAATGTACGGTGTGTATGAGCGTATCACAGAGCTGCACAGCAATAAAACTCACAGTAATGTGCAGTGTGTATGAGCGTATCACAGAGCTGCACAGCAATAAAACTCAGTAATATTTACTCTAAAATACTTACATTAACCTTAACACACTCACAATATTAACCCTTGCATACTCTCAATATCCATTCTAACACACTACCAATATCTGAAAATTGCATCCTCTCAGTGTGCTTTCTCAACATTACATCATCCTTTCCCACTGGCCTCTAGCAGACCCCGAGGGTATAATAAAATTCAAATGATGCAACAGAGAGTAAACATGCTTTCAAAACTATATACAGTATTGAATAACCAAGTAATAACACACAGATGAACAGTAACACAGGGCATATCGACTAAACGGTTGCATAAGTTAGCATGGAATAGAGAAAACATAAAAACTACAATTTAAATAGGTTTTGTTACACCAGTGTTTACAGGGAGAGTCGCTACTGCTCGGATCAGCTCCCGTCCTCCTTTACTGACTGATGAAGCCGGCGCTAACACCAGGGAAACACATCTCATGGTTTGCAACATTTAGCGCTTGATGCACAAGGGAGGTTCTCATGTCATCGCTGTGCGCCAGAGACATAATACAGAGGATTCAATTTCTCCATAGGGGAAACTAATCTTGCTTTTACAAGGTATACAAACTGCATCTTGATATGTTAATGATTGCTTTTCAATGTGTTACGATACAAAGTCGAGTTAAATAGGTTTGGTGAGTGAAAGGGTTAAAGTAGCATCATTTTTCATATACTATTTTTCTAGATGTTACCTTCTGTGGATCGGGAGAGGAAGAGGTTAAACCTACATCGAGCCAAATTGGAAAATACACAAGAATTGATCTTATTGCCACAAATACTTCTTGCCCGGTGTCCACTAATTACTTCCTCGTTCTGTGGGAGCAGAAGTAAAGTTGATAATGCTGTGGTTAATGTTATTATTGCACATAGGTTTTTATCCGCAACAATAAGTACGAATATAGAATTCTGTATACAGATTTACAAACAAAACGCCATACATGGTAAGCTTGCTTCTGATTGGCTGTTTCACTGCACTCCACTTTACGCAAAAGCTTTAAAAACAGAGTTGAGTTCCCGAATGTATCTGTAGTACTTTCACCTTTCCTGAACATTTGGTCCATTAAGAGTCGGTTAGATCCTCCTGAGATCTCATCTGACTTGGAAAAGGAATTGTACCAGTGTATCATCACTGAACATCCAGCGCATCAATTCAACAACACAAAACCACAATGAAGCTGTGGGTGAGTATATAAAGCACATTATATGACATTTCATGCACGGCAGCGTGTGTTAAGAGCACCAGGTGCAGTGAATCATGGGAGATTCTTCATCCGATGCTTTAATCATTCACATCATATAATCATGTTTAGCACCAGGCGTCTTCACATTCATTAAAACTATCATCAGTGTATGTGGATTGTGTCGTTATAACACTTTACTCTTTAATAGACATGTGCATTCGTTTTAGTACTAAAACGATTTAGTCTGAATTTTGGGATAATTTAGTTTTCGTATGACTCAAGAGATACGAAACTGCTCAGTACAAAAAACGAAAGAAACTAAAATAAAATGCACTACATTTTAGTTTCCGTCCTTTTTGTGATATTATATTGATGAGTGAATGAGACCAGCAATGAAGAGCGCAACATCCTAAATTCTGCACCCTCCACATGCCAATGCAGTAGGATGTTCTATACAGAGAGGGACATTAATTAATTCAGGAGGATGTTGTATACATTATACAGAGAGGGGTATTAATTAATGCAGGTGGATGTTGTATACATTATACAGAGAGGGGTATTAATCAATGCAGGAGGATGTTCTAAACATTATACAGAGCGGAACCTTTTCTTTAGCCCTTTAAATCCAGTGGCTGTGAGCGCTGAGATCGGCTGCTTGTTATATTATCTCTCAGTACATTGTATCAGGCTCAGCTGTTACAGTAACTGACTGTAACAGCGCTCAGAGTTTCAGTAAAACAAGGAAATAATATTGTTCTAACCTCTTATATATAAAAATATTATTTACTAGTTTTACTGAAACTCTGAGCGCTGTGATGTGCAGCAGTCAGTTACTGTAACAGCTTTGCCTGACACGGGGCAGTATTACAATGTTGGTGCTAACTTAACCAGAGCTGTTGTAAACTGAAAACCTCCATAGGCTATAATGGCTCTGGGAAGTTTACAACAGCTCTGGTTAAGTTAGCACCAACTATATAATATGGCCCACATTGTACTGAGAGTGAGAGATACTGTAACAAGCAGCAATCTCAGCCCTCTGAGGAGCCACTACAATAGTAATTGTATCCACTGGTTTTCAGATGAATGAAATTAGTTTTCATACTAAAGAACTGAAAACGAATTTCATTCGCAAGTAAATAAATTGCATTTTAGGACCAATCCATTAGTTGAAAACAAAATTTTGTGCTGTGCACATGTCTACTCTTTAATGACTTGTTTCGTGTGAATTGATTGACCCAAAATGTCACATTTATCCAGTAATAGCCGCGCTGGAATAAAGCTTCCTGAATCAGTTTTTTCATACATATATCTTTTTTGGTTTAAAGCCATTGGCAGGTCATGTATTCACTCACATTGCGGCTCTGTTTACTCAGTGATATTGTATTTATCATCAGTTGTTATCACTGTATTATGATTCGCTGCCAGATTGAAGATATAGATTTTATCTTATGCTTATTTATTGTATGTTATAAGTTACCGTTCTGTTGGCTTTGCTTCATTTACAGGTTAATTAATAACAGATCAGGCAGTCCCGCTGCAGCCAATGCTGTTGATTAGCAGCAGGGAAGGCACGCAGGTAACAAGAGTTGCCAGAAAGCGGTGCGGCCGCATAGCATTTAAGCCCCCTGTCTCCTTGTAAAATCCTAGTGGTGAGGGGTTAATGGAAATATATTTTTGTTCCACTGTTTCTGCGCTCTTTGGACTGTATTACATAGTTAATGGTAACGTTAGTGCTCGGATGTGTCAGTGTTAACTAGGGATGAGCTGTTCGGTTCGATCAGTTCGGAGTTCGACTCGAACATTGGCAGTTCGAAAGTTTGCGAACTTCGAAGTTTTTGTCGTGTTCGAAAATTTTTGTTTTTGAAAAAAGTATAAAAAATGCTTAAAAAATACTAAAAAAATCTAGAAATAAAGAGACTCTTTACTGCAGAATATTATAAGCAACGGTTTATTAGATATTGGATTAAAAAACTACCCAGGGCAAGAAGGCACGCATGTGGGCGATGATTAGCAATGTACGTCGTCAAGAAGCGGTATGTATAATAGCATAAACATGTTACATACACATAACACACATTACATACATCTACCAACATATGTCAACACATGCTGCAGCGTAATGTATTATCTGTTTGTCAGACAAATGTGACTGTCATAAAACTATTCTGGCTTTATTTAAAATATTTGCACACGTGTACATTTTTCTGAAAATTTCACACCTCAAAATTACATGTGCTTAGAGTGCATGAGGCTTACATAGGATTTTTTGCGCCGCCTGTGTGTTTCATCTTTAAAATGCTGTAACGGGTGATGTGGATTTTCTAGGAAAGCATGCTTTACAGTCTGCCTAATGTCTAGGTGCAAAGATTCTCAGTTTCTCACCCCTAAATGACATGTGCTCTCAAACGGCGTAAACAACAGGTGTTAATTAGTGTTTGGAAATAACATGTGCTTCTAATTAGTCAGTCTCATGAATTTGATACATTGCCTGCAGACTGGAGGTGGCTCCTGCACATGTATGAACACTGTGCGTCTGAATTCTAAGAAGTGTTCATTTCTACTACCGTGTTTCCCCGAAAATAAGACAATGTCTTATATTATTTTGGCCCCCAAAATCCACACTAGGTCTAATTTTCAGGGTAGGTCTTATGTTTTTGGTGTTGGTGGTTTGTTTTTTTTGGTGGTGTACGTCCGGTATCACTCCTCACTCCTCGGTTATTATTATTATTATTATTCTTTATTTATAAAGCGCCAGCATATTCCGCAGCGCTGTACAATAAGCACAGTATAGACAGGGTTACAATACATTGAACAACATTTGACAAACAGTACAGGAGGAGATGAGGGCCCTATTCCCGTAGGAACTCACAATCTGGGAGGGTTGGGGTTGGAAACAGGAGGAGCGGACTGTAAGGTGAGAGTGATTGATGGTTGCGTCAGTGACTTGGGTGGTCGGCTTCCCTAAATAGGAATGTTTTAAGGGAGCGTTTGAAGGAAGAGAAGTTAGGGGAAAGTCTGACAGTACGAGGGAGAGGTCCATGGTTGACAGGAGCTGGCACTAGAGGAAGCATCAGCTAAGGCTGAATCCATGACCGCATCGTTTTTTGCGCGAGTTTACTGTACTTTATAAATCCTATACTTAACATGCAGAGAAAAATCACTAATTAGCGTCCGGACATGTAAGATATTACAGCGTCCTCGCTGATGAGTTAATTTTTTTTACCGTCACCTAAAAGCTGGTAGCAGCAGCTAAACCCCCCCCAATAAAGCCGATACTCAGCTCTCATACCGCAGCAAGAATGGCAGCCTCATGCGATGCTTCTTGCCACCAGGAGCAGAGTGAGACTGCAACAAATAGTCCCCAGTCTCCCTCCGCAATCACTCTGCGGCGCTGCGAGATCTTGCAAGATCATGCAGGGCTTGCGGCCCAGCAATGCAGCCCTCCATGAAGTCCTATGGACTCCAGGAGGTTATACTCGCAGCGACACGGAAATGCTACCATGACATCACTGCGGGTAGCGCTTCATTACTTGCACAGTGCAGAATTATCGCCTGCCCCATCATATCACTAAAATGGGAACGCTACAGGGAGAACTGCAGGCACAGATTGTCCCCATTAGTGTCTCCATTTTAGCATG
This sequence comes from Leptobrachium leishanense, assembly GCA_009667805.1. Taxonomy (NCBI): domain Eukaryota; kingdom Metazoa; phylum Chordata; class Amphibia; order Anura; family Megophryidae; genus Leptobrachium; species Leptobrachium leishanense. The sequence goes on along the minus strand of CM019066.1, from coordinate 35,938,605 downwards.
AACATTGTAATATGGCCCTTTGTATATATTCAGTCATAAACTCTACCACCTTCAATACGTGCTAAAATCATCCATTATAGCTTGTTCACTTCAACTTCTCAGGCTGCTGGACGGTAAGATCCAGGCTCAGGCTGCTGGACGGTAAGATCCAGGCTCAGGCTGCTGGAAGGTAAGATCCAGGCTCAGGCTGTTGGATGGTAAGATCCAGGCTCAGGCTGTTGGATGGTAAGATCCAGGCTCAGGCTGCTGGATACTAAGATCCAGGCTCAGGCTACTGGATGGTAAGATCCCAGCTTAGGATCCAGGATGGTAAGAAAAAGTCTCAGACTGATGAATGGTAAGAGCCAGGCTCAGGCCAATGGATGGAAAGATCCAGGCTCTGGCCAATGGATGGTAAGATCCAGTCTCAGGCCGATAGATGGTAAGAAAAAGTCTCAGGCTGATGAATGGCTGAGGCTTGGGCTGGTGGATGGGAAGATCCAGGCTATTACTGTTTGTAAAGCAAGTCAATCACCGGTTAAAATATGATCTAATCTGTACATAACACCACATGGTTCCATTGGAGCACATTCGTGTCTTCTTCAACCTTCAGGTGCTGGCTAGCGCCGGATTAGGCGGAGGGGCGCGCAGGCGGCAGCCTTGCGCCCAGGGCTCTTTTACTATAGTTTTTAATATCTGAGGTAAAATTAATCTTGAATGATTTATATTTACTTCTCCTTCCCACCCCCCTTTTTTATTTTTTATTATTTTGTTCCTTCTACCTCCTCGGCTCCACCTCTCTCTTCCTCTTTTCTCTGTCACTTTATTGCTCCTCTTCTAAGATACTGCTTCTCTATTGCACGCGGTTCTGAGTATTTACACACAGTCCAAATCACCTTTACTCCAGTAATATTGAACTGTTTTCTCTGGACACGATAATTGTCAATTACATTTGTACTCCGACGGCATTCCTTCTACCATACACTTGCTATGTACACATTTTCCTTTATCATCGTTATATTTCTGTACTCTATATCTTTCTCTCAATAAAAATTATTTGATTGCAAAACAAAATATGATAAATATTGTTAAAATTAAAAGTGCTTTTTGTTGTTAGGACATGTCGGCAGATAGGATGATACCTGACTTGCAGAGGTTTCCTTTGATTCAGAGGATCCCTAGCTTAAACCTTCCATTACTAATGTTAAAGTGATGCTATGAAAAGTATATCAACAGTGGTGTCGGCAGTAGGATTTATTCATCATCCTGAGCCTGGATCTTACCATCCACCAGTCCGTGCCTGGATCTTACCATCCATCAGCCGGGGCCTAGATCTTACCATCCACCAGCCCGAGCCTGGATCTTACCATCAACCGGCCCGAGCCTGGATCTTACCATCCACCAGCCCGGGCCTGGACCTTACATTCACCAGCCCAAGCCTGGATCTTACCATCCAACAGCCCGAGCCTGGATCTTACATCCACAAGCCCGAGTCTGGATCTTACCATCCATCAACCTGAGCCTGGATCTTACCATCCACCAGCCCGAGCCTGGATCTTACCATCCACCAGCCTGAGCTTGGATCTTATCATTCACGAGCCTGGATCTTACCATCCACAAGCCTGAGTCTGGATCTTACCATCCATCAACCTGAGCCTGGATCTTACCATCCACCAACCCTTGGAATTAATAGCTAGTGAATTCTCCTTTGGCAGCAATAACCTCAACCAAGCGTTTCCGGTGCCGACATCGCCCTCTGAGACTAATCGCTGTAGCGAGCGTGTAGCCTCCTGCAGCCCTCCTCGACTGGCCGCAGCTGTTTGGTTAGAGCAGGGATCCCTCACTAGGCAGGTTTGTGCATTGGCCTGTAAATCAGTGCTGTGGCTCAGTAGGTTAGTGCACCTGGCTAGTAATGCAGTGTTTGAATCTCACCAAAGCTTGCGTTGTTTTTTTTTTTAAACATCTACCTGTGCCTTATATTATTATAATAATGCTATCATTACTGTTATATTATAGTATTGGATTATGAAAAATAATAACATTATAATATTATTAAATAACTAAAATAAAGGCTTCGTTCGGGGCAAATTAGGAGTTTAGTGAATAGCCTCTTAACTTTTTTAATGACCAGAAACCGCTTATAGAGCAGTGGTCAAGTTGAGCGGGAACCCATGGGAATGCAGTTCCTTCACTATTTTCTCAGATAGAACAGAGGTCCCTTTTGGTCCACACAATGAGAAGTTTACATTAGGCTTCAGATAGGTTTCCTCATTAAGTCACCCGAAATATGTAATATTTCTTCCAGTTATCATATGGATTCACTAAAGCCCAGCCTATCCTATTGATTAACCCCCTGTTTGCAGTAGATGTGTGGGGGACATCATAGGGATTCCCCGCAGCTTGTGGAGGATGTCCTCCACACATCATGGGTTCCCCACAGCCTCGGGCAGGGCCGGACTGGGACAAAAATTCAGCCCTGGACTTCATCCAGTTCAGCCCACTTTAATAATGCAAACATGCACAAAAATAGTATATAAATCAACCGGATCACTCAACCAATCGCTGTACAGATACCAGAGTTGCTGCAGAGTGATTGGGTAGAGCACTGAGGTTGAGTGCACACCATATCTTAAGGTGAGGCGGATGAGTTTGTGGCAAACTGCGGCTGTTTTACAGACGGTGACTAATTTCTCACCTCACCCATTAAGGGCAGTGCACGGTGCGGTGAACCAGCATTCTCACTGGCCCACTGAGCCATCGGCCCACCGGGAATCTCCCTGTAGGCCCTATGGCTAGTACATGCCTGGCCTCGGGAAAGACCACTGCGAGTCTGGGGGGGAATCCCAGGCTGGTTTGACTTCCTGGAAGTCAGACCATGGCTTGGCAAATCTCCAGCCTACAGAAATCATCATGCATGGCTGCAATGATGTCATAAAGGGACCCCCCAGCCAAGCACAAAAATCATATTACCACCAGTTCAGAGTAAAAATAAAATAAAAAGTTTCTTCTATTTTCTTATAATGCAGCACAATTGTTCATTTTCCAATTAAAAAGTGAACAATGATGCTGCACTAGCTCACATACTCATTTCAGATGCCAGCAAGTGTGGAGGTGATGGCAAAATGCGTTATTACGCATTGTTCTATCAAAAACTTAAACCACCGCTCTGCTGTGAGGGACGCAGGGGGTCCTTCTGATTTTTAAATCACAAAAAGTCATGTGAGGGGTCATTGGAAAGGTCAGAGTCTGGCCTTTCCAACAATACCAAATATGACCATGTATTGTGTAAAAATAGAAGGAAAAAAATGAAATGCAAAATTTGCTCTTTTTTTTCCCCTTCTCATTTCTAAAGCGGTGGCCTTATGTACTTTTACTTGTAAAGCAAACCATGCCACTGTATTATCTCTCCTTCCCATTCCCATGCCGGGGCCAAGTTTGGAGGTGATGATGCAAAACATTTTTACACATTGGTCCATCTAAAACAAAAGCAGCTAAACTGCTGCAAGTAGAGCTGGGGTACTTTGGACCCCTGTATCTCCATTGTTTACACCCCACAATGTCGTGTTAGGTGTCAATGAACAGGCCAGAGTCTGGCCTTTCTAATGATACCAAACATGACCAGGTTAAATGTCATGTAAATTTTAAAAAAAACGACAAAATCATAAACAAAATATATTTTTTAAGTCATTTATTTATTTTGTTCCTAAGCGATGGCATTGTACATTCGTCACTTATAAAATGAGCAATACCACTGCCATTACTCACCTTCTCAATTCCCACACCGCGAGCAAGGTCAATGTTTTATACATAGTCATACAGGGTTATTCAGAGAGAGGTGAAAAGCTGGAGAATGTCTGGAGAATGAAAAATTCTAGGTCAAAATGGCCAAACCAGAAAAATTCTCCTTTTCATCTCACTTTCCAAATCGGCTATTTTGACCTAGAATTTTTCATTCTCCAGCCATTCTCCTGCTTTTCACCGCTCTCTGAATAACCCTAATAATATTCATAAAACACAATGCAGTAAAATATAAGCTTAAAATTGAATTGTTTTCAGTTTGTTAAAATTCCGTATTTTTCCAGAAAAATAAAGTAGCACATTCCCATTCCTAAATATTATTTTTTTTTACAAGAGTGCCCCATAGAATATATAACCACAAAAGGTTTGGATGATAAAATGTGAATAAAATCATTTCACAAGGTGAAAATGACTGGAATCTGAATGGAGATTAACCACTTCAATGCTAAGGACGCGCTCAGCGCGTCCTCAGCATTGCCCCTGGTATGCGGAGGACGCGCTGAGCGCGTCCTCGCATTGGGGTCAGCGTTCGGCCGGGTTCCGGCCGATCGCTGGCCCCTCCGGTGCGGGCTGACATCCTGGATGTCAGCCCGGCATCCGGAGCAGTGGCCGCCATTGTTATGTGTCATCGCGCCCCCGCGATGACACATAATTCAGGCGCCCCCCCCGCATGTGCGGAGGAGGCGCCTGAAAGGGAGGGGGGGGAGGTCCTTCGGACCTCTCTCCCTCCCGATCGGCGGCTCACAGGGGCTTAACCCAGGCATCATTTGGAAGGGCACAGCCTGCCCTTCCAAATGATGCCTGGCATTAACCCCTGGGGAGCTGGATCGCAAATCGGCGCTGAAAAGCGCCGATTTGCGATCCTTCCCGGGAGCTGGCCGACATCTTGGATGTCGGCCAAGCTTCCGGGAACTCCCCCAGAGGACTGGCGTCATCGTGCGCAGCACGATGACGCCAGTCCTAGCATTAACCCCTAACTGCCACGAAGTGTGGAGATAGGGAGTTCCAATGAACTCCCTATCTCCCGATCCGTGGCAGTTAGGGGTTAAATTTTGATATCGTTGGATCGGCCAGAGCATGGCCGTTCCAACGATACCAAACATGAAAGTAAAAAAAAATGTAAAAAAAAAATAAAAATAAAAATAAAAATAAAAAAAAATTAAAACAAAAAATTAAAAAAAAAAAATAAACACTTTTTTTTTTTGTTTTTTGTTTTGTTAATGCAGCAATATTGTTCCCATTTCAATTATAATGTGAACAATAATGCTGCATTAACGATTTTTGTATGCGGTGCGTTTGTTAAAAATGGTGTCATTTTCCCCAAAAAAAAATGTAACGAGACCCCATCTCTAATTTTTTTAACAAGCGCACCCCATACAAAATATAACCGCAATTGCTCGCATGTTAAAATGTGGAAAAAAACACTTTACACGCTGTAAATTATTGAAAATACATATTTTATTGCATTTTTTGTTATAATATACAAACATGACATAACGTATACATATAATAATGACATATTATGAATCTACCGAGTCTGACGGAAAGAACGATATATAATATGTCGATGTCATATACTAAAATAAGCCTTCAAAACAGGTTTAAACATGATGCGCAAAACAGGTAAAAAATGACCTCAGCACAGGGGCGGGAAAAGCCTCAGCAGCGAAAGGGTTAATTTTTTTTTTTTTACATTTTTTGTTATAATATTCAGGTATGACGTATACATATAATAATGATATATTATGAATCTGCCGAGTCTGCTGAAAATAAGGATATCTAATTTGCCTGGGTCTTACAATAAAACATCACTTCAAAACACGTTTAAATATGATGAGCACATAGGGATGCACCGAAACGGAAATTTCTGGCCGATACGAAACCGAAAATTCGGGATCAGTTCGGTCGAAAACCGATACCAAAAATCAGACTTGAGAACCTAGGCCTGTAGGCCCAGCCGAGCCGGGGGCTCGCCTGAGTCTGGAGGTCGGTCGAGCAGCTTGCTCAGCCAGGCCTCCAGGCCCAGGTTCACATGGCTTATTGGTTGCACCTACATACTCACCTACATCCTCCTACTTCGGCCCTGAGCTCCAGCAGTGACAGTCTTCCGGTTGTCACAGGCTGCGCGGCCATCCTCCAGGCTCAAGCCTGGAAGACGGCCGAGCAGCCTGCGACAGCCGGAAGACTGTCACCGCTGGACCTCAGGGCCGAAGTAGGAGGATGTAGGTGAGTATGTTGCCTACACATACTAACCTACATCCTCCTACTTCGGCCCTGAGCTCCAGCGGTGACCATTCTCTGGCTGTCGCAGAATGCTCATTCGTCCTCCATGCTTAGGCAAGCCCCTGAGAAAAGGGGGGGTGTGAGGATCCTGAGGACGAGCAACAGCACTAGTGGCCTGCTCTACGGTGGGGCCCGCTCAGGTCTCACAAGGTTTTAGCTTGATTGTGCCATTACAGGGATGAATTTTCCATGTGCAAATCAGCCTGCTCTCACCCAGAAAGGGTGGCCAGTGCTGATTGCCAAGGACGTCATCCCTGCACGAGAGGTGCAGCAACCCCCGACGATCGTTTCGGCCTTCTTGGGCCTCGTCAGGAGGGAATAGCTGACACCCCTATAGGCACATCAAGCAAGGGGTCCACGTCTGGATGACCCTGTATACTTATAGTTAGAAAAGGGGGTGTTTGAGGATCCTGAGGACGAGCAACAGCACTAGTGGCCTGCTCTACGGTGGGGCCCGCTCAGGTCTCACAAGGTTTTAGCTTGTATGTGCCATTACAGGGATGAATGCTCCATATGCAAATCAGTCTGCTCTCACCCAATGAGTGTGGCCAGTGCTGATTGCCAAGGACGTCATCCCTGCACGAGAGGTGCAGCAACCCCCGACGATCGTTTCGGCCTTCTTGGGCCTCGTCAGGAGGGTACAGCTGACACCTCTCTAGGCACATCAAGCAAGGGGTCCACGTCTGGATGACCCTGTATATTTATAGTGAGAAAAGGGTGTGTGTGAGGATCCTGAGGACAAGGACAGAGGCAAGCCCCTGGCTGAATTTCCATTTCGGCCGAAAACCGAAAACACCATTTTCAGCTGATAATTTTCAGTGGCTGAAATTTAGGTGCATCCGTACGAAACAGTCAAAATAAGACCAGCGAACAGGGGGGACATGGCTCTTCAGTGAAAGGGTTAAATATTAATAACTCTCTAAAGGTGGGATATAAATAAATGGAAACCAGGAAATGATGGCTTTAAAATGTGAAATGATGAAAAAATACTGGACTATCCCTTTAAGCTAATTATTTTTGGCCTCAGAAAAAAAGAACAATGAAAGTGAAAAACTAACTGAGCTGTACAGGGCCCTCCCAGTGACAGGGGCAGTGAGACAAAGTGAGGGGCAGGATTAGGTGCAGGGAGGGGGCAGTGAGACAAAGTGATGGGCAGGATTTGTTGCAGGGAGGGGGCAGGGAGACAAAGTGATGGGCAGGTTTAGGTGCAGGGAGGGGGCAGTGAGACAAAGTGATGGGCAGGATTTGTTGCAGGGAGGGGGCAGGGAGACAAAGTGATGGGCAGGTTTAGGTGCAGGGAGGGGGCAGTGAGACAAAGTGATGGGCAGGATTTGTTGCAGGGAGGGGGCAGGGAGACAAAGTGATGGGCAGGTTTAGGTGCAGGGAGGGGGCAGTGAGACAAAGTGACGGGCAGGATTAGGTACAGGGAAGGGGCAGTGAGACAAAGTGATGGGCAGGTTTAGGTACAAGAAGTGGGGTCTGTGAGACAAAGTGATGGACAGGTTTAGGTGCAGGGAGGGGGCAGTGAGACAAAGTGATGGGCAGGATTAGGTGCAGGGAGGGGGCGGTGAGACAAAGTGATGGGCAGGATTAGGTGCAGGGAGGGGGCGGTGAGACAAAGTGATGGGCAGGATTAGGTGCAGGCAGGGGGCAAAGGGTTCGACATTGAGGGAGGCAGAAAGATAAAGTGAAGGGTTAGCATGGGGCACAGGCGTGAACAGGAGTAGATGATGAGAAGTAGTTAAACCAATTGATGGGTACGCACAGGGTGCAAAAAGACCTGGGTAAATAGGGGAGAGTCTCAGATTTCATTAAATCTAAAAAAAAACTAATAACTTTTAAAAAAATTGCATTTTTTTATTTTCTAGAGCTATGTGCCCTCCTCGAGGTGCCTTTCTCTGTAAGAAAATAAAAAACAAAATCAAGTTGTGTAAAAAAAATATATACAGTATATAACTTTTTGGGAGGGGTTTCAGCATTCTTTGTTAGTTTTTTTTACTGTTTTTACGTTTATAGAGAAATGTCCGCCATGGGAGGAGGGAACTTCCTGTGTAAAACACAACAAAAACATTGTGAGAAAAGGAAAAAAAAATGTTTTTTACCGAGCAAGCTGCCCCCCATCTTTGCCCAATTGTTTATCTAGAAGCTTCCGGTAATCCCTGGTGTGAGCGACATGTGACATAAAACCTCTGTAATTACAGGTGTGGAAGCCACACACTTTTCTTCTCCTGTTCTTCTGCTGGAGTTTGATTGTGACAGTGAGCGGCTTCACAGAGAAAGAGCTAGAGCTGATAACGAAACGAGTACAAGGGAAATACAGGTAAGTAATGATGCGTTCAAGGTTACTGCGGCGAGCGCTGATAGTAAACTGAACCCACGGCTAGAAACCAAAACTAACTTTTTATAATGTCTCTTGTCATCAGATGTTCCATTAATAAAGTCGTGTTCAGAATGTTTTCTATAACTACATTAATATTTGAGGGGGTTGGGGGGATCTGTGCTTTGTTATAGATGAGCGGGGCCTGACACGGAGGTCAGTGACACGCAGAGCCTTACTCTGTGCCATATCAATGGAAGCCACACCTCGCATGGTGATGATCTTTTGGGGGCGCTCGACAAAGGCTAATATATGCCTTGACATATCACCTGAACCCAAAGCTACCCAGTGCTGGATTGAGCTTGTATTTCATGGCGTATAGCAGGGTGTGGATCAGAGGAAGGATTACGGGTGAGAGGTATGTAAGCTTGGGGTGAAGTCATGTCGGGTCAGCTTAACGTTAAGGAGAGTAGGGTCTGAGGTTTGAGGGCGAAGGAAGGGGTGAGCTCCTCCTTGAAGGACATTGTTACATCCTCAGACCCCGCTGTGCTCCCTGGGGGGTCTGGGCAAGAAGGGGGACCGCTGGCTGGTTGGGTGCCAGCACTTGCTGCTGGCAGATTGGCATCTGAGGGGGCGGGGTCAGGTGTGGTTACCAGGAGCCACAGGCTTTAAAACAGGGCTCTAGGAATGGCCTCATCGCCCTGTTGTGGAGTTTATTTCACGCACCGCTACTTCTAAATCTATTTGACTTTACTGTTGACGGCCCTGCTTGTATGAGATCCCTTCTCCTGTAATTTTGACCCGGCTTGGGATAGACTACTCTCTCTCTCTCGTGTATATTACGCTGTTTCACTTGTTTTAGTGATTTAATCCCATTCTGGTTGCTGGGTTGATTGCTCGCTGTTTGGGTTCTGTCCCTTCACGTTTAGGGGTATCGTTTGTAACCCTCCGGGGTCCCTTTACCCAGGCTACGACTCATGTTTATGTTTTTGCAAAGACCACAATAACAATCGATTGTTCATTTCTGTTTTATGTTATCGCATATCTGACTGCCCTGCACCTTGAAAACTTCACAGACTGTCATTCCACGTATGCTGTTTCTGAGCGTGTCCTAGGTAATCTGTTGGTCTCGAAACCTTCAGTGCTTAGAGACAATTCAGTTAGTCCTTGTGTCTCCTTGTTACAGTCTGTAGTTTATATACCTTTTGTATTATTCGAGCAGATACTTCTGCCCTCAAAGATCTCAACTCCGCTACTCGTGTGGCAGCGTTACCGCTACTGTTACAGACATTACATAAAAGTATGTTACAGACGCGTTTCGCTATGGTTTCCCCTTTGGATCATACAGTCCATCAGTGTTAATAGAATTACCATCACAATGTCCATATTTTATTCTTCTCTTCATCGTTTTTGTTTAGATGTTTTGTTAATGCTGTCCTCCTCCTCCTCTTCTCGCTGTAGCATCAGCGGACAACACGCCTACGCCATCAAGTTTGATCAAAACGAATGCAACAGCCTCACTGCCGAGAATGTTATAATGAATGCTCTGGAAGATGATAAAGCCAATGATGTAATAAAAGACGTAGAAACAGATAACAATATCTACATAGGAAAACGACTGACAATGGCTACATTTAAAAGGCTGAATACCAGCGGCGCGCAACACGCAGAATATCGGCTCCTCTATCCAATTCCAGGGAAAACTACCTCTCCAGTGCAAGAGCTACTGAAGAAAGATCCCGCGGCTGGATGCGCTTTATTCTACACCTTAAACTCACCCTGTCAGGCGTATTGTACTAATCCTAATGGGCCATATAATATCTTGCAAAACCTAACGCAGTTTTCTAGTATCAATAACAGGGCGTTTGCCTATTCGAAGATCTATAATGAAACAGGTAAACTCTGCTGTCCAAATCGCTTGGGATTAGTGAATAAGAAAATGCCTCTGTATCGATGCCCCGGAGGTTGCTTCAAATGCTTTTCCACAGCAACCATTGATAATAGATGTATAACTTAACTGATCATTTGTATCAGACGATTTCCTCAGGGGCGGCAACAATTAATTTCAATAAACACCTGATTTATGGGAAATCACATGGAAACGGAAGCAGACGGGACCTGAGGAAACCGACCTGCCGCTTGTTGCATTAAAAATCATAAGGAATCAAAACATTTGTAATGATATACAAGGGGTTATTCATTAAGTTCCGGTGTTTGCCGGTATTGCAGCGCCTATAAACACCGGCATGTCACAAACTACAATCCAGAGAGTGACAGTACTGGTTGCGCAGCGTCTCCTGTCTCTGTCTGGATTTTAGCTTTGTGATATGTCGGTGTTTGTAGGCGCTGCAATATCAGCAAACACCGGCTCCGGTGAATCTCCCCTCCAGCGTTTGAATCATGTGATAGTGAGGAATAGTGCAGCTTTCAGTTTATAAAAGGGATCAGTTTTATAATTTTTGGATATAACAGCACGTGTGACTCTGTGTATCTCTGTCTGTATCCATCGCGTCGCTGCAGATTATCATCACTTTCTCTGTATTTTAATCAATAAATTCTTGGCATTATCTCGTCTTCTTGTGTAAATCATTAGATCTGCTCTGGATCCAGGACACCAGGAACAGCCATGGGCTCTGATCATCAGATGGTGCAGTAAGGATTCCAGCCCTGAATCTCTCGTGGGAGGGGGGGGACACCTGCAGATGTTCTTGATTCCAGGCCGGTTCTTACCTGTCCACTCCATTACATCTGGTTCAGGACTTTCCTACAGCCTGCAATGTCGCTGATCACATGACCTCCAGAGCACAGAACCTCTACATACTTTAGGGAGGTTCACCTTCCCAGTAGTCTTCAGTTGTAAATTCCCGTTTGAAGTCAGTATTGCTCCGGATTGTTGCCTGTCTTCCTTTCTGCAGAATTTTCCACTATCCAGACCTGCAGCTCGTCCCATTATCCAGACCTCCAGCTCGTCCCACTTTCCAGACCTGCAGCTCGTCCCACTATCCAGACCTGCAGCGCGTCCCACTATCCAGACCTGCAGCTCGTCCCACTATCCAGACCTGCAGCGCGTCCCACTATCCAGACCTGCAGCGCGTCCCACTATCCAGACCTGCAGCTCGTCCCACTATCCAGACCTGCAGCGCGTCCCACTATCCAGACCTGCAGCGCGTCCCATTATCCAGACCTCCAGCTCGTCCCACTTTCCAGACCTGCAGCTCGTCCCACTATCCAGACCTGCAGCGCGTCCCACTATCCAGACCTGCAGCGCGTCCCACTATCCAGACCTGCAGCTCGTCCCACTATCCAGACCTGCAGCTCGTCCCACTATCCAGACCTGCAGCGCGTCCCACTATCCAGACCTGCAGCACGTCCCACTATCCAGACCTGCAGCTCGTCCCACTATCCAGACCTGCAGCTCGTCCCACTATCCAGACCTGCAGCGCATCTCACTATCCAGACCTGCAGCGCGTCTCACTATCCAGACCTGCAGCGCGTCTCACTATCCAGACCTGCAGCTCGTCCCACTATCCAGACCTGCAGCGCGTCTCACTATCCAGACCTGCAGTGCGTCTCACTTTCCAGACCTGCAGCGTGTCCCACTATCCAGACCTGCAGCGTGTCCCACTATTCAGACCTCCAGCGTGTCCCACTATCCAGTCCTGCAGTGCGTCCCACTATCCAGACCTGCAAGGTGTCCGGAGACCTTACCTGCAGCATGTCCCACTATCCAGACCTGCAGCGCGGCCATCAGGGCATTACGGCCCATGTTGCTGTAAGGGGCCGGGGACTGGGGGGCCAACCTTTTGCGGCAACTTTGTTAAATTTAGGCCGCAGGCCTTGGAGGAGGTTCTGCAGCCTACATGGGCCCAGCCGCCGGCGAGCAGGGCCTCCAAGATGGCCGTTGATGATGTCAGAGAGGGCCCACTGAACACCTGTAGCCTACAGACGTCCGGCAGGCCCTCTCTGACATCATTAGAGGGGGCCTGCTGGCAGCCATCTTCGACGCCCTGCTCGCCGGTGGACAAGCCTATGTAGGCCAAAGAACCTCCTCCAAGGCCTGCAGGCCTAAAGCAGTGGCAGATCCAGGTGGGGGCAAATAGGTGAGCTGCTGGGGGCAAATATACCCATGTGAGCTGGGGACAAATATACCCATGTGAGCTGGGGCAAATATACCCATGTGAGCTGGGGACAAATATACCCATGTGAGCTGGGGAAAATATACCCATGTGAGCTGGGGCAAATATACCCATGTGAGCTGGGGACAAATATACAGATGTGAGCTGGGAGCAAATATACCCATGTGAGCTGGGGACAAATATACCCATGTGAGCTGAGGGCAAATATACCTTTGTGAGCGGGGGACAAATATACCCATGTGAGCTGGGAGCAAATAAACCCATGTGAGCTGGGGACAAATATACCCATGTGAGCTGGGGACAAATATACCCATGTGAGCTGGGGACAAATATACCCATGTGAGCTGGGGCAAATATATCCATGTGAGCTGGGAGCAATATATACCCATGTGAGCTGGGGCAAATATATCCATGTGAGCTGGGAGCAATATATACCCATGTGAGCATGGGGGCAAATATACCCATGTGAGCTGAGGGCAAATATACCCATGTGAGCTGGGGGGCAAATATACCCATGTGAGCTGGGGCAATATATACCCATGTGAGCTGGGGGGGGCAAATATACCAATGTGAGCTGCTGGGGGGGCAAATATACCAATTTGAGCTGGGGGGCAATATGTATATATATATCCATGTGAGCGGTGGGGGAAATATATCTGCCTGTCACTGTAAACCCAACAACAGCTCTTGGCCAAAACTGGTAGAATGCCCCCCCCCCGAAACTTGTGTCTGGATCTGCCCCTGGCCTAAAGTTAAGGTTTATTAATAAAAAAGAAACCAACTGAAATCACCCTTTAAGAGGAAGAAGTAACGCCATGGGATGCCGAAGGAGGAGAGAGGTGGCTCAGGACCCAGCGGCACCCCCAGGTTGGAACGGGTGGGTTAGTGAAAGGAACAGAGTGGGGATGGGGGGGTGTTATATTAAATGAAAACTGTGTGGGGGGGTTGGGTGAAAAGATATGGGGGTGTTTAATGATATGAAAAAGAAAAGAGTGTGGGGATTAATGAAATGAAAACAGTGGGGGGATCATGGGGGTTAATGAAATGAAAACAGTGGGGGGGTCAATGAAATGATAACAGTGGGGATGGGGGTGGGGAGATGGACATGATAAAGGGGAGACCCTCTGCCTATACCGTTAAAAGTCAATTGCTGTGGATTCCTGTGTACGTTCATACTTACTGCCTTTACCGCTAGAGGTCTATTGCTGTGGATTCCTGTGTACGTTCATACTTACTGCCTTTACCGCTAGAGGTCTATTGCTGTGGATTCTTGTGTATGTTCATACTTACTGCCTTTACCGCTAGAGGTCTATTGCTGTGGATTCCTGTGTAAATAAATACAGGGCCGGATTAATAGTATCATGGGCCTGGTGCTGAGTATTTCGACAAGCCTTTTTATAGATACTGAGGTAGCAATCGGCCCACGCTGCTTTCTTGTTTAGAGAGTTGGGCGGTGCACTGTGCGTATGTCACATGTGATGGCCGCAGATGAGATGGCCGCAATTTTAGCTCTGACCTGATTAAGGTCAGATTGCCATAGGGCCCTCAAATCTTCATATAACTGCCGGATGTCGCCTTTAGTTGACAGCTGTGGGTGCGGGGTAGCAGGCACCACCAGGCTGCGACAGGATGGGCCATCTGGGGACTCAATCACCTCTGGAGTCCGTGACTAACGCCCGGAACCAGCCAGAGAAGCCCCCAAGGAGAGCCGAATGTCCGGCAGGGCGGCCGCATCCGAACCCTCCAGCCACTTGCTATTCTTCTCCATCTTGGCAACAAGTTTCAGCCGACAAGTAGGCCACAAACAAAATGGCCGCCGGCCAAGTACCGCAGGCAATACGGCGCCGGGTCCGGGTAATAGTTCCTCCCGTGGGGGTCAAGGAAGGCACACTACTACAGGGGGACACTACGAAGTGACTCCGGAGACGAACTGATCTGCTGGCAGGGAGCTGAGGGTACAAAATCAGGCAGTATAGCACTCAGCAGCAAGAGCTCCCACACCAGGCGTCCACTCGGCTCCTGTAACCTGATCTTAACACTAAAGCAAACACGAACTGTAACCTGATCCTAACCTTAACACTAAAGCAAACGCAAACCGTCACCTGAACTTAACCCTAACCCTAAAGTAAACACGAACTGTAACCTGACCCTAACCCTAACACTAAAGCAAACACGAACTGTAACCTGATCCTAACCCTAACACTAAAGCAAACACGAACTGTAACCTGATCCTAACTCTAACACTAAAGCAAACACGAACTGTAACCTGATCCTAACCCTAACACTAAAGCAAACACAAACTGTAACCTGATCCTAACCTTAACACTAAAGCAAACGCAAACCGTCACCTGAACTTAACCCTAACCCTAAAGTAAACACGAACTGTAACCTGATCCTAACCCTAACACTAAAACAAGCACGAACTGTAACCTGATCCTAACCCTAACACTAAAGCAAACACGAACTGTAACCTGATCCTAACCTTAACACTAAAGCAAACGCAAACCATAACCTGAACATAACCCTAACCCTAAAGCAAACACGAACTGTAACCTGATCCTAACCCTAACACTAAAGCAAACACGAACTGTTACCTGATCCTAACCTTAACACTAAAGCAAACGCAAACCGTAACCTGAACTTAACCCTAACCCTAAGGTAAACACGAACTGTAACCTGATCCTAACTCTAACACTAAAGTAAACACGAACTGTAACCTGATCTTAACACTAAAACAAGCACGAACTGTAACCTGACCCTAACCCTAACACTAAAGCAAACACGAACTGTTACCTGATCCTAACCTTAACACTAAAGCAAACGCAAACTGTAACCTGATCCTAACCCTAACACTAAAGTAAACACGAACTGTAACCTGATCTTAAGACTAAAACAAGCACGAGCTGTAACCTGATCCTAACCCTAACACTAAAGCAAACACGAACTGTAACCTGATCCTAACTCTAACACTAAAGCAAACACGAACTGTAACCTGATCCTAACCCTAACACTAAAGCAAACACGAACTGTTACCTGATCCTAACCTTAACACTAAAGCAAACGCAAACTGTAACCTGAACTTAACCCTAACCCTAAAGTAAACACGAACTGTAACCTGATCCTAACTCTAACACTAAAGTAAACACGAACTGTAACCTGATCTTAACACTAAAACAAGCACGAACTGTAACCTGATCCTAACCCTAACACTAAAGCAAACACGAACTGTAACCTGATCCTAACCTTAACACTAAAGCAAACGCAAACCGTCACCTGAACTTAACCCTAACCCTAAAGTAAACACGAACTGTAACCTGATTCTAACCCTAACACTAAAGTAAACACGAACTGTAACCTGATCCTAACCCTAACACTAAAGCAAACACGAACTGTTATCTGATCCTAACCTTAACACTAAAGAAAACGCAAACCGTAACCTGAACTTAACCCTAACCCTAAAGTAAACACGAACTGTAACCTGATCCTAACCCTAACACTAAAGCAAACGCAAACCGTAACCTGATCTTAACACTAAAACAAGCACGAACTGTAACCTGATCCTAACCCTAACACTAAAGCAAACACGAACTGTTACCTGATCCTAACCTTAACACTAAAGCAAACACGAACTGTTACCTGATCCTAACCTTAACACTAAAGTAAACACGAACTGTAATCTGAACCTAACCCTAACCCTAAAGTAAACACGAACTGTAACCTGATACTAACCCTAACACTAAAGTAAACACGAACTGTAACCTGATCTTAACACTAAAGCAAACACGAACTGTAACCTGATCCTAATCCTAACACTAAAACAAGCACGAACTGTAACCTGATCCTAACCCTAACACTAAAGTAAACACGAACTGTAACCTGATTTTAACACTAAAGCAAACACGAACTGTAATCTGATCCTAACCCTAAAACTAAAGCAGACACAAACTGTAACCTGATCCTAACCCTAACACTAAAGTAAACACGAACTGTAACCTGATCTTAACACTAAAGCAAACACGAACTGTAACCTGATCCTAACCCTAACACTAAAGCAGACACGAACTGTAACCTGATCTTAACACTAAAGCAAACACGAACTGTAACCTGATCTTAACCCTAACACTAAAGCAGACACGAACTGTAACCTGATCCTAACCCTAAAACTAAAGCAGACACAAACTGTAACCTGATCCTAACCCTAACACTAAAGCAAGCATGAACTGTAACCTGATCTTAACACTAACGCAAACACGAGCTGTAACCTGATCCTAACCCTAACACTAAAGCAAGCACGAACTGTAACCTGATCCTAACCCTAACACTAAAGCAAACACGAACTGTAACCTGATCCTATCCCTAAAGCAAACACGAACTGTAACCTGATCCTAACCCTAACACTAATCAAGCACAAACTGTATCCTGATCGTATCCCTAATTTCCCAGCGGTTGTAAAAAAAAAGTTTCAATATTTAGATTTTCTTTCTAGAGAAAGTTACCCGACACAGAGTTTAGTTAGTTTACACAAAATATTAAAAAAAAATAACAACATGTGGGGAAAAAGAGAAAGTTTTAATTGCTCAATATTTTTTTTACTTGAACAGGGTTATTCAGTGAGAGCCAATCTGGCACCAAACAGTGAGTTTCCCCATACGGTCACATTTCGTGGCCATTCGGCTATTCAGAGAGCATGCAGTTCACCAAATTTTGGTGAATTGCCAGTGAAATACGGTGCCCGTTCGACGGCAGTGAAATACGGTGCTTTTCAGCGGCAGTGAAATACGGTGCCTGTTCGGCGGCAGTGAAATAGAGAAGCAATGGTTAATCTATTCACATTGAACAGCTGAGAAATGTCAGTGAAATGCCCTGATGTTCAGTGGTTTCATTCGTCAGGTTTAATCAGGCGAATTCCATAGGTTTCAATGTTAAAAATATTCACAATATTGGTGACATTTCGGTGCTCTCTGAACAACCCCTCAACGTTTTTTACCAACTAAAAAAAAATATTTTTTTATATTTTTTTTTTTACGGAGCAAGGCGCCCCCTGTGGTAGGTGCGTGCCAACTTGTGCCTAATTATAAATCCAGCCTTGACTATGACAGTGCTCATCCACATCCATACATTATTCCCATCAGTTATAATTTATTTAAGTAATATTCGCATTGTTTATTAATATGTCAGGGTTTTATGAAGACGCTTCTGTCAGGCTCATCCACCTCACACCTCTGCAGACTGTAACTAACGCCTCTGCCAGACTTATCTACCTCACATCCCATATCTCTCTCTCACACCTCACCTCTGCACAGTCTGTGCTATGATTCTTATTATCATTTATTTAGCGCCAACAGTTTCCGCAGCGCTTTACAATAACCAAAGGGAACGAGATAAACGGATGTAGCGCTGTGTTTAAATCTGACTGTGGCAGTACCTATTTTTGGCCACCGGAGGGAGACAAGCGCGATCAGAGACACTGAACATTGGGACTACATTTCCCGGCGTGATTTGCAAACAGACAGGAAGTGGGTGGGACACAGACGCTGTACATCCTGAGCCTCGTGGAGAACGCGCCAGAGAGCGCCAGGGAGTGCATGGAAGAGGACGCAGTGCTGCTGAGCGGAATCGTGACCAGGCCGGGGCGCAAGTGTGGCCTATCAGGAATCGAGTGGGGTTATCCTGCCTTGCCAGAAGGAGCCTTACCCACCGGCCATCACCACCAAGTGTATTCCAGACAAGCTGAGGACCCCGAGTAAGGAGTACCACGAGTCCAACGGATGGGAGAGCAGGCGGTAGCTGGACAAGTCCAGGCCGGAACACAGAGAGCCTGAATATCGATCCAATAGCCGGTATCCCAGCGCGGAGACAAGCGGAGAGACGTCCTGGGTCAGCGGAGCCTCGGTGATCAGCGAATGGGTGAGAGGCCTCCAAGGCCGTTTCCACAAAAGTTCAAGCACGCTGCTGTTTATTTCTGAAACCCACAGGGCCCCAACGTGACTAGTCGAAGACATTGCTTAAAAGATTCACTGGCCAGTTGAATAGTACCCGGGTACCATAACACACACATACACTCACAATTCGGGACTTAACCTGTTCGGGACTCACTCCTTAGTATCCGAAAAAGGGGAAAAGATTCGCATCCTATTTTATTTTCCGCTGCGCGTTTCTCGTAATTACGAATCATTGTATTTTTTCTGCTCGGTCGCGCTTTCCAGAAATACGAAGTCTCGCATTTCTTTTTCCCGCTGCGCGTTTACCGCAATACGAAATACTGTAAATATATCTACGAACACCGTGTCTTATTTTATGCCTTTTACTTCAGTAAACTATATAATTTATAAAATCCACAACGGTGCTGGAGTATATTTATTCCCTAGTGCGGGGAGACTGACCCGTGGTTCATTTTCAGCGGCTCCTCCGGGAGTGAGCGCTACACGTGGGGGCTCGTTTCCGGGATCCAGTCTCTGGAAAAACCG
Source organism: Leptobrachium leishanense (assembly GCA_009667805.1). Taxonomy (NCBI): domain Eukaryota; kingdom Metazoa; phylum Chordata; class Amphibia; order Anura; family Megophryidae; genus Leptobrachium; species Leptobrachium leishanense. The sequence continues at coordinate 35,919,625 of CM019066.1, read as the reverse complement.
CATCTAAAGGGTTAAATATGGATCCAGACACTGTTGCCGAATGGTGTGCGGAGCACAGTAGTCAGTTAGAATGTTGTATAGTCATGGATATTCCCGCAGACACTTGGGCCGAAGATCAGATTCGCCAGGCCGTGGCCGTGCTGACACCAGACCATCGGGGGTTAATTCTGGACATTAAAAAGAACACAGATACCTCTCACACGTATGTTCTTTTTGAATGGAGAAAGGGTGTTCCAGTATGTTTTCAGGGCGCGAGCATGAAGCTGAGGTGAAAGTCCAACTGATTCAGCCAAGTGCGCCACGTGGCGAATCCGCAAGTGTTCCCGCGCCCAGTCCATTGGCCATGATCGGGCCTGAATTCATAGTGGCTATTGGAGATTTGCTGGCTAAGTGTCAGAGAACAAGCCCTCCGCACACTAACTTCGATTATCGACGGTTGAGAAATTTTACAGGAAACGTACCAACTCCGGCAGGAGAAGAAACCTTTGAGGAATGGGTAGAACAGGCGATGCAGGCTCTGGATGAGTGGGACGTCCCTGAAGCCCAGAAAAAGCAAAGGATCACCGAGAGCTTAAAGGGACCTGCGTCAGAAGCGGTGAGAAACCTAAAACTGAGTAGAAAAGACTGTACTGCTTTAGATTATTTAAACGTTTTGGAGGAAGTTTTTGGGCGAACAGAAAAGGCCGCAGAGCTTGTATATCAGTACGAACACACCTATCAGCGGAAAGGTGAGAGAATGACCGAATACATGAGGCGCCTAGATAAGATTCTGCACCAGATACTCCTCAAGAAAGGGGCCGAGCCGGCCGAAGTGGATAAGATCCGAATAAAACAGATCCTGAGGGGCTCTCAACCTCTAGATCCGGTGATGCTGCAGCTGAGAAGCAGAGCAGGTAATCAAGAACTGAAGTACCTGGAACTGATCCGAGCTGTCAGAGAGGAGGAGGCTTTACTGGAGGAAAAATCCTTCAGGCGAGGGGAAAGGGCTTACGCACAACCTGTAAGGCATAACGACGGTCTGCAGCCTGAAAGCGATTCGCTGGATACTTACGGATCCGACGTGGACGAGCAAGAGCACCTGATCGTTTTTAAATCCACAGAGAGGGCTGCCAAAGAATCACCCCTCTCTGAACGTGGTGAGTTGCACAAAACTGTTAAGAAAGTACAGGAAGCTCAAGCCGAATTGCAGCAGGCGCACGCGGAACTGTGCCGAGTGTTGATGAAGGTGACAGAGATGCAGGCCGAGATGCAGAAGTTCCTCACAGGTATGCAGACAACCGGAGTTGCTGTGGCGTCTAGCCAAGGTCCTTTAACTGAATCACAACAGGCGACTGCGTCTCCACTTTCTAAAAAGAGATGTTTTGGTTGTGGAGAAATGGGCCACTTCCGCGCACAATGCAAAGACCGAAAGCCTGAGAAGAATAGAGTTGATGAGTTGTTAAAAGCCTTGAAAGAACTGTTATCTACCTCACCGGCGGGAAACGCCATAGGGCGCCAGTGAAGGAGCAACCTAGGTGCCAGAAGATTGAACCCCGCTCCAAAAATCAAGCCAGGGCTAAGAGGGCGAGAGGGCCCAAAGTCCGGCCAACTGCTGAGCCTGCCAGGACTGAAAGAGTTACTCCCTTAGCATCCGGACCTACGTCATGGGGAAGCAATGCACACCCAAAACCTACACGGGCCAAGAAAAAGGCCAGGGTACAGCAAACTGGGTCTAAGTGTCCTGATACCGCCACCAAGTTTCCTGACCAACTGATAGGTCCTTCTCCTATTGTGCCAATCCAAGTGGAGGGAGTCTACACTAAAGCCCTGTTGGATTCAGGGGCTCAAGTGACATTGATCTACCGAGACTTCTATGAGAAACATTTGAAGCACATTCCTTTACAGAAATTGAAAGACCTGGAAATCTGGGGTATCAGAACTGAGAAACTCCCCTATGACGGGTATCTACAGGTGAAATTAGAGATCGGATCCGAAGTCATCGGACAGTCCGGAGGTTGTGATGCATTGGCCATTGTGTGTCCTCGACCCTCAGGTGCAAACAGAAGTTCCATGATAGTGGGGACGAATACTGATTTGGTGCGGCGTCTCCTGACACCTATCGTATTGGAAGAAGGTTCTACTCAAGGAGTGCACCCAATGTTACGTCCGGTCTATCAGAGGATGGTCGAAGAACAGAAAGCACCTGCCGAAGTGGGGCACCTGTAGAGATTAGAAGGAACGGAGAAGGTTCTGCAAGCAGGAGAAGTAGCAAGTTTCCGGGCTTCAGTCAAGTTGAATGGGTCGCAACCAGGTCCCTATGTGGTGCTGGAAACCGATTTTAATCATGGGAGTGAAACCGGAGTCGAAGTAATCCATGAAATAATCTCCACTAAAGCTCTGAAAAGAACACGAGGAAGAGTCTCAGTCAGCGTGTGCAATGTGTCTGATTCTCCAGTAGTCCTTAAAGCACGAATGCCTATCGGGCAAGTAGAGTCCGCTACGCCCCTCTCCACCGATTTAGGAGGGGGAGTGGATAAAGAGATTCAGAGATGAAAGATTCTACCCCAAGACGCTCCCATTTCATCCGAGTGGAAGAAACGTCTTCAGTCTCAAGTTTTGAAATGGAGAGAACTGTTCTCGAAAGATAAGTTCGACGTAGGCCTAGCCAAAAGTACCGAACACCGCATTCGATTACAAGAGGACAAGCCGTTTCGTGAAAGGTCAAGACGAGTCCCGTTGGGAGACTTAGATGATCTGCGAGAACAGCTGAATGAATTGCAAAGAACCAAGGTGATCCAAGAGTCCAGGAGTCCATACGCATCTCCAATAGTGATGGTCCGGAAGAAGAACGGTTCTGTCCGCCTATGCATAGACTACCGCACATTGAACCGGAGAACCATCCCAGACCAATATGCTAATCCTCGGATAGAAGATGCCTTACAGTGTTTGTCTGGAGCAAAATGGTTTAGCGTGCTAGACCTGCGAAGTGGGTATCACCAGATACCAATGCATCCCGAAGACAAAGAGAAAACTGCGTTCATCTGTCCACTGGGGTTCTTTGAATTCAACAGGATGCCTCAAGGCCTTACGGGGGCTCCAGCCACGTTCCAACGGCTGATGGAGAAGACCGTCGGGGACATGAATCTGATCAAAGTATTAGTGTACCTGGATGACATAATCGTATTTGGGAAGACTCTGGAAGAGCATGAGCAACGTTTGGAGAAGGTCTTGAAGAGGCTCCATGAAGAGGGATTGAAACTGTCTCTGGAAAAATGCCAATTCTGTCTACCGTCTGTTACGTATCTGGGACATGTGGTCTCAGCAGAAGGTGTTTCGACAGATCCTCGGAAGTTGGAGGCCGTAGCTTCTTGGCCCAGACCCAGAAACGTCACTGAACTTAGATCTTTCTTGGGGTTCTGTTCCTATTATCGAAGATTTGTAGGAGGATTCGCGAAGATAGCTCAACCACTGAACAAACTCCTACAGAAGGAAAACACCGAAGAAGGCTGCAAGGCCTCTGACCGAAACCCGTCAGCTCCAGGGCCAAGGAAAGCTCGAGAGTCCATACAGGGCAAATGGACTAGTCAGTGTGAAGGTGCTTTCTTGAAGCTAAAGGAGAGTCTAACTCAAGCTCCTGTCTTGGCCTATGCGGACCCGCACAAGCCGTATGAGTTACATGTGGATGCCAGCAGAGAAGGGCTAGGAGGAGTCCTGTATCAGGAGTATGGCAGATTGCTGAGGCCTGTAGCGTACGTGAGTCGGAGCCTTACGCCTTCTGAAAAGAACTATCCTACCCACAAGTTGGAGTTCCTAGCCTTAAAGTGGGCAGTGGTAGACAAGTTTAAAGACTATCTGTATGGAGCCGAGTTTGTGATAAAAACGGATAACAATCCTCTTACCTATGTTCTTACTACTGCGAAACTGGACGCAACGGGACATCGGTGGTTGGCCGCTCTGTCAGGGTTTCGGTTCAGCCTGAAGTATCGCCCTGGGGTGCATAATCGAGATGCTGATGCTCTATCGAGAAGACCCTACACTACAGAATGGACTCAGTTGACTCCAGACGGGGTGCAAGCTTTGTGTCAAGGAGCAGAGCGCCGGGTCAAGGGAGGGATCAAAGCGGAGGCCCATAGGAGTCATGGCTGCGGCTGTTCCTGAGTTTTACTGTAACCCTACACAATTGAGGGATGAAAGTCTACCTACCTTTTCAAAACAAGACCTGACGGCGGATCAGGCCAGAGACCCTTTAATTGCATTGACCATAAAGGCCCTGACGGCGAACCAGCGGGAATTTCTGCTGACCAATTCCCCGGATGGAGCCAGATTGGTCTATAAAGAGTGGGAACGGTTGAAGATGTTGGATGGAGTGGTCTACCGAAGGGGCCCCTCAACCAATGCTGAAGAGACTCAACAGCTATTCCTTCCCACTAAGCATAGAGAGAGTGTGCTGCGATCGTTACATGATGAGCATGGACATTTGGGTGCTGAAAGAACTTTTAAGCTGGTGCGAGACAGATTCTATTGGCCTTGCATGAGAGCTGAGGTGGAAAGTTACTGCCATTCTTGTCTGAGGTGTATTCAGAGGAAAACTCTACCAACCCGAACCGCTCCAATGAGCCATCTACAGAGTCAGGGACCCATGGATTTGGTGTGCATTGACTTCCTGTGCTTAGAGCCGGATGCTAGCGGGCAAGGGAATATTCTGATAGTGACTGATCATTTCACTCGTTACGCTCAAGCCTTTTCCACAAGAGATCAACGTGCTCCGACAGTAGCCAAGGTTCTGATGGAAAAGTTCTTTGTTCACTACGGCCTGCCAAGGAGAATACACTCTGATCAGGGTAGAGACTTTGAAAGCCGACTTGTTGGGCAATTTGTGGAACTGTTGGGAATCCAAAAGACCCGAACTACACCATATCACCCTCAAGGTGATGCTCAGCCTGAAAGGTTTAATCGCACGCTGCTGAATATGCTGGGGACTTTGTCAAACATAGAGAAGCAAAGTTGGAGTCGTCACATAGCTACTCTGGTGCATGCATATAACAGTACGGAGAGTGATGCAACTGGATACTCACCGTACCGTCTTATGTTCGGAAGAGAAGCCCGACTGCCGGTTGATTTGGCGTTTGGGTTATCTCAAGACCAGACGTCGGTAGCTTCCCATAGAAACTATGTGGATAGACTTCGGAAGAACCTGGCTTCTGCGTTTGAACAGGCCCGGTTGACCTCAGGAAACAGGGAGCAAAGGAACAAAAGGAACTATGACTTGAAAGTTCGGATACAAGATCTACAACCCGGTGATAGGGTTTTGTTGAAGAACTTGGGTGCTGCTGCGAGGCACAAGTTGGCGGATAGATGGAGTTCTCAAGTCTACATTGTCTGCAAGCAACTGTCGGGTCTGCCGGTGTATCAAATCCGGCCGGATGGAAAGGCTGGGCCTCTTAAGAACTGGCACCGGAATCATTTGTTACCTTTGAGAGAGGCTGTGAGGATGCCAGTTGGGGACGAACTGCCTCTGTCAAATCCGCCTGCTCCACGTTTGCCTCCTGTTACTCGGTCTCAACAGACCCGGGTTGTCGAAGAGAGCAAAAGAGACAGTGAAGAAGAGAGTTATTGTCTGGACTGGATGCGCTCACCGGAGCCTGAGGAGATTGTCGTTGTTCCTGAGCGGTGGGAGAGTAATTTGAGGCCTGAAGCTCCTGAATTTCTGCTGGAAGTCCCTGAGACTGTTGAAATCCCTGAAGCTCTTGAATTTCAGCTAGAAGTTCCTGAGACTGTTGAAATTCCTGTAGCTTCTGAAGCCGAGTCTTATGACTACAGTTCTATGCCTTCACTGAAGGGATCATACTCCGAAGAAATGTCTGCTCCAGTAGTAGAAAGAAGGACTGAGCCAGCACCTGTAGTACTTCCACCTGAAGAGGAACGGATTGAGCCTGAACCAAAGCGCTCTGTTCGACCGACCCAACGACTCACCTACGACTCACCAGGACATAGCACTGAAGAGGCCATCACCACAGTGCAGAGGTTGCCCGAAGTGTCTTCTATGTTAGCTGAGGTAGCACAAAACATGAGTCAACTTGATGAAGTGTATCTAACCCACTGTATGTTTGCTGCCAACCCTGTATCTGTTATCTAATTGTATCACAATGTAAATGTAACTGTTGTACCTCCTTGGAGAGACGCAAGAGTTCTAGGAGGGGGAGAGTGTAGCGCTGTGTTTAAATCTGACTGTGGCAGTACCTATTTTTGGCCACCGGAGGGAGACAAGCGCGATCAGAGACACTGAACATTGGGACTACATTTCCCGGTGTGCTTTGCAAACAGACAGGAAGTGGGTGGGACACAGACGCTGTACATCCTGAGCCTCGTGGAGAACGCGCCAGAGAGCGCCAGGGAGTGCATGGAAGAGGACGCAGTGCTGCTGAGCGGAATCGTGACCAGGCCGGGGCGCAAGTGTGGCCTATCAGGAATCGAGTGGGGTTATCCTGCCTTACCAGAAGGAGCCTTACCCACCGGCCATCACCACCAAGTGTATTCCAGACAAGCTGAGGACCCCGAGTAAGGAGTACCACGAGTCCAGCGGATGGGAGAGCAGGCGGTAGCTGGACAAGTCCGGGCCGGAACACAGAGAGCCTGAATATCGATCCAATAGCCGGTATCCCAGCGCGGAGACAAGCGGAGAGACGTCCTGGGTCAGCGGAGCCTCGGTGATCAGCGAATGGGTGAGAGGCCTCCAAGGCCGTTTCCACAAAAGTTCAAGCACGCTGTTGTTTATTTCTGAAACCCACAGGGCCCCAACGTGACTAGTCGAAGACATCGCTTAAAAGATTCACTGGCCAGTTGAATAGTACCTGGGTACCATAACACACACATACACTCACAATTCGGGACTTAACCTGTTCGGGACTCACTCCTTAGTATCCGAAAAAGGGGAAAAGATTTGCATCCTATTTTATTTTCCGCTGCGCGTTTCTCGTAATTACGAATCATTGTATTTTTTCTGCTCGGTCGCGTTTTCCAGAAATACGAAGTCTCGCATTTCTTTTTCCCGCTGCGCGTTTACCGCAATACGAAATACTGTAAATATATCTACGAACACCGTGTCTTATTTTATGCCTTTTACTTCAGTAAACTATATAATTTATAAAATCCACAACGGTGCTGGAGTATATTTATTCCCTAGTGCGGGGAGACTGACCCGTGGTTCATTTTCAGCGGCTCCTCCGGGAGTGAGCGCTACACGGACATAGGATGGAAACGAGAGGTGTAGAGAGCCCTGCTCCTAGGAACTTACAGCCTAGAGGGATTGGGGGTTGAGGAAGACAAGAGGAATTTTACTAGATAGCAGGATCATTAGTGCCAGTGGCTCGGGAATGGTGGGGCCATAGGAGCGGCTTCAATCATGTGTGAGTAGGTGAGCAGAGGAATGAGTTGCATCAGTGATGTGAAGAGATGGGTTTTGAGGGATTTCCTGAAGGCCTGAAGGTCAGGGGAGAGTTTGATAGGGCGAGGCAAGTCATTCCACAGGACTGGTGCGGCCGGTGAAAAGTCTTGGAGGCGAGAGTTGGCTGTGTGTGTGTAGTCAGAAGACAGGAAGAGCTCACCCACTGAACGGAGTTGTCTAGACAGGACATGCTTGCGGAGTAATGAAGACATTGAGTTATTGAGTGATTTGAACGTGAGCATCAGTATTTTAAACTGTATCCTGAAACGTACAGGAAGCCAATGGAGGGACCGGCAGAGGGGGGAGGTACAGGAAGCCAATGGAGGGACCAGCAGAGGGGGGAAGTACAAGACCCAATGGAGGGACCGGCAGAGTGGGGAGGTACAGGAACCAATGGAGGGACCGGCAGAGTGGGGAGGTACAGGAACCAATGGAGGGATCGGCAGAGGGGGAGGTACAGGAAGCTAATGGAGGGACTGGCAGAGTGGGGAGGTACAGGTACCAATGGAGGGACCGGCAGAGTGGGGAGGTACAGGAACCAATGGAGGGACCGGCAGAGTGGGGAGGTACAGGAACCAATGGAGGGATCGGCAGAGGGGGAGGTACAGGAAGCCAATGGAGGGACTGGCAGAGGGGGGAGGTACAGGAAGCCAATGGGGGGATCGGCAGAGGGGGGAGGTAAGCGAGGTGCGTCTGGTGAGAAAAATAAACCTGGACCCTGCATTCATTACAGATTGCAAAGGGGCAATACGGGCAATGTATGGGCAAATTGGGGAGAGCTTTCAAATGAGCCAAAGACGTTTTGGGCCTATATAATGTCACAACAATCTATACTATAAAAGAGTAAGCCTTCAAGTGTCCGTCGCCAAAAGCGGTCTGCGCATGCGCGACGGACATTTGAAAGTGGCCGTTAAAACAAACAGGTAGCTGCGCGTGCCGGCCGCCTGCAAAAAAAATAAAAAATTGGCACGAGCCGCGCGCAGCTACCCGTGTGTTTAAACGCCGCAAGCCCCGATCCTCCAGCGGTGACCGTCCTCCGGCTGTCGCGGCCTGCTCGGCGGGCATCCAGGCTCAGGCGAGCCCCCGGCTTGGTTTGGGCCTACAGGCCCAGCCGAGCCGGGGACTCGCCTAAGCCTAGAGGCCGGCCGAGCAGCCAGCGACAGCCGGAGGACGGTCACCGCTGGAGCTCCGGGCCGAAGTTCCCAAAACATACTCCCCTAAATCGGCCCTGAGCTCCAGCGGTGACCTCCTCCGGCCGAGCAGGCTGCTAGGCCGGCCTCCAGGCTCAGGCAAGCCCCCGGCTTGGCTTGGGCCTACAGGCCCAGCCGAGCCGGGGACTCGCCTAAGCCTAGAGGCCGGCCGAGCAGCCAGCGACAGCCGGAGGACGGTCACCGCTGGAGCTCAGGGCCGATGTTGATTACACATACTCCCCTACATTGACCCTGAGCTCCAGCGGTGACTTCCTCCTGGCGAGCAGGCTGCTAGGCCGGCCTCCAGGCTCAGGCGAGCCCCCGGCTTGGCTTGGGCCTACAGGCCCAGCCGAGCCGGGGACTCGCCTAAGCCTGGAGGCCGGCCGAGCAGCCTCCGACAGCCGGAGGACAGCCACCGGTGGAGCTCCGGGCCAATGTAAGAGGATGTTGCCTACACATACTCACCGACATCGGCACTTAGCTCCTCCAGCGATGGCGGTCCCGCTTCCAGCGTCCTCTCTCCGTTGGTCGCCGGTATGACGTCACGAAAGCCTTTGACCCCGGGTCAAAATGCCGGAGTCAAAGGCTTTCGTTACATCATGCCGGCGACCAACGAAGAGAGAGAGGATGCTGGAAGCGGGACCGCCATCGCTGGAGGAGCTAAGGGCCGATGTCGGTGAGTATGTGTAGGCAACATCCCCCTACATTGGCCCGGAGCTCCAGCGGTGGCTGTCGCAGGCAGCTCGGCCGCCTCCAGGCTTAGGCGAGCCCCCGGCTCGGCTGGGCCTGTAGACCCAAGCCAAGCCGGGGGCTCGCCTGAGCCTGGAGGCCGGCCGAGCAGCCTGCGACAGCCGGAGGACGGTCACCGCTGGAGCTCAGGGCCGAAGTTGCCAAAACATACTCCCCTACATCGGCCCTGAGCTCCAGCGGTGACTTCCTCCGGCCGAGCAGGCTGCTAGGCCGGACTCCAGGCTCAGGCGAGCCCCCGGCTTGGCTTGGGCCTACAGGCCCAGCCGAGCCGGGGACTCGCCTAAGCCTAGACGCCGGCCGAGCAGCCAGTGACAGCCGGAGGACGGTCACCGCTGAAGCTCAGGGCCGAAGTTGCCAAAACATACTCCCCTACATCGGCCCTGAGCTCCAGCGGTGACTTCCTCCGGCTGTTGCTGGCTGCTAGGCCGGCCTCCAGGCTCAGGCGAGCCCCCGGCTTGGCTCGGGCCTACAGGCCCAGCCGAGCTGGGGACTCGCCTAAGCCTAGAGGCCGGCCGAGCAGCCAGCGACAGCCGGAGGACGGTCACCGCTGGAGTTCAGGGCCAATGTAGGAGGATGTTGCCTACACATACTCACCTACATCGGCCCTTAGCTCCTCCAGCGATGGCAGTCCCGCTTCCAGCGTCCTCTCTGTCTCCGTTGGTCGTCGGTATGACATCACGAAAGCTGCGCCTAGAGGCCCAGCCGAGCCGGGGACTCACCTAAGCATGGAGGCCGGCCGAATTGCCTGCTTGGGCGTCCTCCAGGCTCAGTCGAGTCCACGGCTCGGCTGGACCTCTAGGCCCCAGCCAAGCCGGGGGCTCGCCCAAGCTTGGATGCCGGCCGAGCTACTTGCTTGGCCGGCATCCAGGCTAAGGCGAGCCCCCGGCTTGGCCTGGGCCTAGAGGCCCAGCTGAGCCAGGAGCTCGCCTGAGCCTGGATGCCAGCCATACACACACACACTGTAACAACCATATATGTGTGTGTATATATATCCACATGGGGTTACAGTGTGTGTGTGTGTGTATATATATATATATACGGACTGCGCATTCGCGCAGCCCACGGGGTGCTGTGGCGGTTTGAATGCGCGCGCAGCTGGGTGCACGCGCGCCACCCGCCGCAGCACGCCCAAAGCGTCCTACGGAGGTTTGCTGCGCGCGCATCCAACCTCCGTTGGACGCTTTGGGCGTGCAGCGGCAGGTGGCGCGCGCGCACCCGGCTGCGCGCGCATCCAAACCCCAACAGCCTGTTACGGAGGTTGCCACGCGTCTCCCGCCGCAGGACCACCAATGTTGGAAGGGCGCAAAAACAGCCCAGAGCCCGGCACCGAGCCAAGCGCCTGAGCGCCGAGCCGAGCGCCTGAGTGCAGAGCCGAGCGCCGAGCCCAGCGCCTGAGCGCAGAGCCCAGCACCGAGCCCAGCGCCTGAGCGCAGAGCCCAGCACCGAGCCCAGCGCCTGAGCGCAGAGCCCAGCACCGAGCCCAGCGCCTGAGCGCAGAGCCCAGCACCGAGCCCAGCGCCTGAGCGCAGAGCCCAGCACCGAGTCCAGCGCCTGAGCGCAGAGCCCAGCACCGAGCCCAGCGCCTGAGCCCAGCACCTTAGCGCCTGAGCGCAGAGCCCAGTGCCTGAGCCCCTGAGCGCAGAGCCCAGCGCCTGAGCCCCTGAGCGCAGAGCCCAGCGCCTGAGCGCAGAGCCCAGCACCTGAGTGCAGAGCCCAGCACCGAGCCCAGCACCTTAGCGCCTGAGCCCAGCGCCTGAGCGCAGAGCCCAGTGCCTGAACCCAGCGCCTGAGCCCAGCGCCTGAGCGCAGAGCCCAGCGCCTGAGCCCCTGAGCGCAGAGCCCAGCGCTTGAGCGCAGAGCCCAGTGCCTGAGCCCCTGAGTGCAGAGCCCAGCACCTGAGCCCCTGAGCGCAGAGCCCAGCGCCTGAGCCCCTGAGCGCAGAGCCCAGCGCCTGAGCCCCTGAGCGCAGAGCCCAGCGCCTGAGCCCCTGAGCACAGAGCCCAGCGCCTGAGCCCCTGAGCGCAGAGCCCAGCGCCTGAGCGCAGAGCCCAGTGCCTGAGCCCAGCGCCTGAGCCCAGCGCCTGAGCGCAGAGCCCAGCGCCTGAGCCCCTGAGCGCAGAGCCCAGCGCTTGAGCGCAGAGCCCAGTGCCTGAGCCCCTGAGTGCAGAGCCCAGCGCCTGAGCCCCTGAGCGCAGAGCCCAGCGCCTGAGCCCCTGAGCGCAGAGCCCAGCGCCTGAGCCCCTGAGCGCAGAGCCCAGCTCCTGAGCGCAGAGCCCAGCGCCTGAGCCCCTGAGCGCAGCGCCCAGCGCCTGAGCCCCTGAGCGCAGAGCCCAGCGCCTGAGCCCCTGAGCGCAGAGCCCAGCGCCTGAGCCCCTGAGCGCAGAGCCCAGCGCCTGAGCCCCTGAGCGCAGAGCCCAGCGCCTGAGCCCCTGAGCACAGAGCCCAGCGCCTGAGCCCCTGAGCGCAGAGCCCAGCGCCTGAGCCCCTGAGCCCAGCGCCTGAGCGCAGAGCCCAGCGCCTGAGCGCAGAGCCGGGTGCAGAGCCCAGCGCCTGAGCGCAGAGCCAAGCGCAGAGCGCAGACCCCAGCGCCTGAGCGCAGAGCCCAGCACCTGAGCGCAGAGCCCAGCGCCTGAGCCCAGTACCTGAGCCCAGCGCTGAGCAGAGCACAGAGCAGAGCGCCAAGCAGAGCACAATAGATGGCACAGAGCAGAGCACAATAGATGGCACAGAGCAGAGCACAATAGATGGCACAGAGCAGAGCACAACCCATTAAAGGCACAGAGCTGAGCACAATAAACGGCACAGAGCCGAGCACAGCACAATAGACTGCACAGAGCCGAGCAGAATAAACGCCACAGAGCCGAGCACGGCACAATAGACTGCACAGAGCCAAGCACAATAAATGTCACAGAGCCGAGCACAACAGAATAAACGCCACAGAGCCGAGCACAATAAACGCCACAGAGCCGAGCACAATAAACGCCACAGAGCCGAGCACAATAAACGCCACAGAGCAAAGCACAATAAACGCCACAGAGCCAAGCACAGCACAATAGACGGCACAGAGCCGAGCACAATATACGGCACAGAGCCGAGCACAATATACGGCACAGAGCCGATGACAATATACGGCACAGAGCACAGCACAATATACGGCACAGCCAATCACAGCACAATAAACGGCGCCGAGCACAGAACCAAGCACAACACAATAAACGGCGCAGAGCACAATAAAAAGCAGAGCACAATATACGGCACGGAGCAGAGCACAGAGCCGATGTGCAGAGCCCAGCACAGAGCCGAGCAAAACAGAATAAACGCCACAGAGCCGAGCACAATAAAAACGCCACAGAGCCGAGCACAGTACAATAGACGGCACAGAGCCGAGCACAACAGAATAAACGGCACAGAGCCGAGCACAGAGCCAAACACAGCACAATAAACGGCACCGAGCACAAAACCAAGCACAACGCACCACATTTATCAATAGACTGCCCTCTGGGCAGGCTTTACACCTAGTAAATACATAAATAGTGATCCGAATGATCTGTACACACAAAGGGCCCTATTCCACACATGTCGGTAAAATGGAGAAGGTAAGTAGGATAATGTGCGCCACAAAGAAATAAATATATATTTGTACGCAGTACTTTCCCCCTACTGACGCCTGATGTTAAGGGTGACCTTGTTAACCCTTCCACTTAAACAAAAAATAGAAAAGGCGCAAGAACGGATGGTTTAGAGAATATATATATACAGTATAACGTATATGTTCTCTAAACCAGTGGTCCCCAACCCTGGTCCTCAGGGCCCACTAACAGGCCAGATTTTGCAGATCACCATGGGGAAAAGCAGACTGAATCCTGCAATCACTGAGCAGCAAATCATATCACCTGTGCTGTGCTTCAGATATCTGGAAAACCTGGCCTGTTAGTGGGCCCTGAGGACCAGGGTTGGGGACCACTGCTCTAAACCATCTGTTCTTGCGCCTTTTGTATTTTGCATATTTTGGATAATGTGCGCCTGCAGATTTTCCTTATCGTCTCCATTTTATCGTGTGTATTCCGAAGCAGGCTCTTTGCCAACGCCCGAACCCTGAACAAAGCGCAAGGCTGTCTGATACTGGCAGCACGCCACAGTGAGTATCGGCTCATGGAGTCCATAGGACAAGCTCTGTGCGAGCTCGCTCTCGTGAGATCGTGCAACGCATGCAGAGTGATCACGGAGGGAGACTAGGAACAATCTGCTCCCAGTCTCACTCTGCTCAAGAAGAAAAGAAGCAGCGGATCATGCTGCCCTCTATACCGCGGGTTGAGAAGTGAGAATGGGATTTATGAATACATTGGAATAGCCTGCGCTTCCATGCTGAGGCGTAAATTAACATCTCTTATAATAAGTATACTTTGTATAGGAGGAGATGTTAATGTATGTGTAACGCTCACCTCAGAAGGAGCCGCTGAATAACCCCAGGATAGTCTCACCGCACTAACAAGTCACTGTACACCAGAACACCTTTATGGATTTTTCTAAGTTATACTTTACTGAAGCAATAAGCGGCAATAGAAATACATATACTTTAGGCATGAAATCGATCAGGTTAGAATGACTGACGTAATACGTAATGCGGATATATGCGGCGAAGAAACGGTTAATAAAGCTCTCAGTTATTTGGCTCCCGCTCACGTATGCTCGTTAATTTGTGTCCTAGGGTACCTGGGTACTAAGTCCAATGGCCAGTGGGTAGACAAAATATCTTCGACTAGTAGACTTGTGCACCGATTTTTTTTTCGGTTCGATTCGGTTCGGTTCGTTCGGATTTTGTAAATTTTAGTTTAGGCTCGTTTTGACCGATTTCCGTTTCGGCTCGGTTCGTTTCGGTTCGTTTTTCCTATCAACTTTTTTTTCGTGATTTCGGAAATTTTCGTGTTTTTCGGAACATCTGTTCTCCTCGTTTCAAAGTGTCTATTCGTTTTGACGTAAACTAATGGTTTTTCGGATCCGATATTTCTGTTGATACGATAATTCTACCGATACGATAATTCTGCCATTGAGATTTCTTATGTTTTACAAGAAGGATACATTGAGATTTCCCATGTTTTGCAAGAAGGATACATTGAGATTTCCCATGTTTTACAAGAAGGATACATTGAGATTTCTCTGGTTTCCAGGAAGGATACATTGAGATTTCTCTGGTTTCCCGGGAAGGATACATTGAGATTTCTCTGGTTTTACAAGAAGGATACATTGAGATTTCTCACATTTTACGCGAAGGATACATTGAGATTTCTCTGGTTTCCCAGGAAGGATACATTGAGATTTCTCTGGTTTCCAGGAAGGATACAATGAGATTTCTCTGGTTTTCCAGGAAGGATACATTGAGATTTCTCTGGTTTTCCAGGAAGGATACATTGAGATGGGAATGATACAAAATTACAGAATCGGCGATATAACCGAAAAATACGTTGTCCGAAATTACTGAAATGGAACCGAAATCAGGAATGGAACCGAAATTACGAATGGAACGAAAATGAATTTCGATTTTACACATTTCTAGTCCATTCGAAAATTCCGAAAAGTATACGTTTCGGCTCGGAAAATTTGTTCGGATCTGCCGTTTTCGGATCCGAAAATTTTCGGAAAATCGTCTGAATCCGAATGCAAGAATTGGGAAATTTTGTGAAAATTCCGTAATTCCGAAACGCACATCCCTATCGACTAGTCAACGTTGGAGCCCTGCAATTTGAAGCAATCAATAAGTGTGCACTGTTATTAGAGCTGTAGGCCTGGGGCCTCTCACCCAACCGATGAACAGCTTGTCCCGGACCGATGTGCACTGCCAGAAAGTCCCTCTCTGCCGTATGGAACCCGGTGCTGCTGAAATCCACGCTCCCGAACCAAATCTCCTCAGCCAGGAAAAGAATGCTGCCAGCACTCCGCTCCGTCCGCGTCCTCCTTACATGAGGTCCTTCTCCAACACTCTCTTGCCACCGGAACAGCTCAGCCGGACACACTGCAGTTCGATCACACACTCTCCCCGATCTTTCCAGCACAGGATGCAGCCGATTCTCAGATCCAATTTAGCTTGGATCCCGGACAGTGTCTCTCTCGTGACCGGACTCATGCACCGCTCGCCTCGTTCTGCCCACGCTGCACACAATGCTTTCTCTTCCTGCCGCCAGCGTGCTCACTTCCTTCCTCTACCCAGGGGTTTCTGGGGAATGTAGTCCATAGTCCAATACATTACATTGCGCTCTGGCTCCCTCTAGCTGCAATATTGTCTCAGTTCTCAGAGCCGAGATAAATACAGAGCTACATATGGTAACCTCGAGAGGGGAAACGCTACATCCGAACCTCAAGCCAAATTTGCAGCAAGAGCGGAACAGCAATTCTTGACGATAAGATAACAGGAGATGTTATATGTGTGATGGTTTGTGTGACGTTATGGGTATTGTTATGTGTAACGTCTGTCTCCTGTAGTTGGCTTATCGAGTACAATGACA
This sequence comes from Leptobrachium leishanense, assembly GCA_009667805.1. Taxonomy (NCBI): domain Eukaryota; kingdom Metazoa; phylum Chordata; class Amphibia; order Anura; family Megophryidae; genus Leptobrachium; species Leptobrachium leishanense. The sequence continues at coordinate 35,903,762 of CM019066.1, read as the reverse complement.
TAGGGCCCAAAGTGCGCATAAACAAAGGTTTGCATACCAAAGGGGTTATTGAGAGAGCACCGAAATGTCGCCGACATTTTGGTGCTCACTCGTTCCCCGCAGTTCCTTGCACTTCGGGGAATCAAAGTTCCCCACCCTGCGATGTATTCAGCATTCACCGCAGAGTCCCTGGGGTGCAGGGAAAACCTGTCAAAATCCTGCCGCAAAACTGCCGCAATCCCGCCGAAAAACTTGCCAAAAGCCCGCCTGAAAAAGCTAATGAGCCGCTGATCACAGCACAGACCAGCCGCCGGAAAAAGCCGACAAGCTGACGAACGTGGTAAAAAAAAACCAAAAAAAAAACCAATACACTTTCAAAATTGAAACGCTGTTTGGAAAAAAACTACTGAATGAAAATGTCTGGAATTTACATATAAGATCCAATGAATGATAATAAAAAGATCTGTTATAGAAAAAAAGAAAAATAATTTTGCCGAAAAAATCCCGAAAAATGCATAAAAAAATACTAAAAAATCTATAAATAAAGAGACTTTTTGCTGTAGATTAAAATAATAAACGATTTATTAGATATTGTATTAAAACGGGAATATTTTTACATTGAAGCCTATGGGATTCGTCTGATTAAACCTGCCGAATGAATCCACCGCACAGCAGGGCATTTCACTGACTTCACTTTCACTGATTTCAGCTGTTCGGTGTCTGTGAATAGATTAACCATTGCTTCTCTATGGGGGATTTCACTGCCGTAACAGGCACCGTACGTGCAGGCAGTTTTCCTGCTCTCTGAATAGCCGAATGGCCACGAAATGGCACTGTATGGGGAAACTCACTGTTCAGTGACATTTTGGGGCCAGATCAGCTCTCTCTGATTAACCCCCTCAAGAAAAAATGCCCAACATTTAAGCAGAAACTGCCCTATTACTCACGGCTACAAGAAACGGGCAGATTGTTGTGAAGGCATCGGCCAGGTCTCAGCAACCTTGTCTCTCCAGATGTTTTGGAAATAAAACTCCCATGATGCTCAGGCACTCATTAAATTGATAAGGCCTCATGGGAAAATGTAGTTTCTAGACTTTCTGTAGGAACAAGGTTGCCGACCCCTGGCATAGATTATCATCGGTTCTTCATGTAACGTGACCCACATGGGTCATTTCACAACGTTTGCAAACCTTAAAACAGCCTAAAGGCAACAGAACACATACAGGGTTATCCAAAGAGATTCGAAAAGTCACCGCACGTTCGGTGACTTTTCGTTCTCTTCAATTCGGTTCCTTTTGCCGATTGCATTTCGGTGACCCTGCGGTGTATTCAGCAAACACCACAGGGCCCCCGAATTGCAGGGAAAAGCTGCCGACAACCTGACGAAAACTAACCGAATGCACGCTGAAAACAAGCAAAAACATCTGGATTAACCTTCGAAAAACCCGAACAGGAGCCGAACATGAGCCGAATCACACAGAGCCGAAGCAGCTGTGACGTAGAGGAGGCAGTGAATAAATTAGAAAAACCATTTGTATGAATCTGGGAAAATGAAACGCTGTTTGCAAAGAAACTACTGAGCGAAAATGTCTGAAATTTTCACAGGAGGTCCAGGGAATGATAATAAAGAGGCTGTTACAAAAAAAATAAGCAAACTGAAAAAAAAATAATAAAAAAATCGGACTTTTTAAAAAAAAAAAAAAAATCTGAAAAATGCTTAAAGTATCCTAAAAAATCTATAAATAAAGAGACTTTTTGCTGCAGAATTTTATAATGAACGGTTTATTAGATATTGAATTAAAACTGGAATATTTTTAACATTGAAGTCTATGGGATTCTCCTGAATAAATTTGCCGAATTAAACCACCGAATGGCAGGGCATTAGGGGAACCTTTCACTGCTGGTTTGTGTTCTCTGAATAGCCGAAGCATTGCTTCTCTATGGGGATTTCACTGCCCTCGAACAGGAACCGAACAGGCACCGTATGTGCAGGCAATTCGCCAGGATTTGGCGAATTGCCTGCTCTCTGGATAACCGAATGGCCAGGAAAGGTAACCGAACGCTGATTTTCAGCGTTCGGTTACCTTTCTCAAGCAATTCGGATCTCTTTGGATAACCCTGATAGACTAGAGACCGAGTCCAATGAAACCAGTAATAGCAGCTCAAAAATGGATGGCTTGTGAGTAACCCGTTATCCACTTGTGGCGCGTTGCTAGCAGCTCTATACCAATGGAGCCACTGTATTAGCGAACACGAGTCGAATATTACTGAGCCCCTCATAGAATCTAAAGACACTGACAGTGGTGGCCCCGGCACTCGTTTTGTCTCCAGGATTCCATAGGATTCCAGAGCCAAGTGCGATCTTGAGTATGAACAGTGGAAGAACAGCAGGAACTATTTGTTCATAGTGTTCTCCTGTAGGATCTCATCGCCCTTTGCACCACAGGATCAGAGGCAAGTTAAGGATATTTTTGGTGTGGTTACATTTCAGCATTAAGAGATTTTCCACTTAACCCGGTGTCAGAGAGCTGGTGTTCCTTTGCCGAATGCGGCTCAAGATGAGAAGAACAAGCATCATTGGGATATCTCGTTCTTCTCCATCTTCCCACAAATTACAGCAAGCTGTCGTCACCGTTATACATGACAGCTCAGGCTAGGGACAGATGAGCGCATTTTCTGCGGCCACCGTCAAAATGTACGTCGATGCGTGCGCACGCATTTTTTCACGGAATACGCTTAAGTGGTCAGACGACCACAGTCGCACAGTCGCAGGTACTCACCAACGCAATTCTAGGGAAATCCGGCTGTTTGAACGTTATGTAGGCCGCACACTAGCAGCGTCTGACGTCTCCTAATCACGCACACACGCTGCCATGCGGCCGCAGCGCACTCTGTACGTCTGTAGCAGCGGTTTCACGTTCTGAGAAAAATGCGTTCATTTGCCGGTTGCGTGGTGTCGGCGCACTTTTGTACGCACGTACTGCGTATATTGGCCGTCATTGGCCGTTATGTGCTGCTACTGCCGCCGTGATTTAGTGCGCCTGCACGCGCGTTCCGACTGCCCCACTCTGACCCTAGCCTTAGTGGGAAACGAGCCCTAGGTCTGCCGTCCGTAGGTTGTGGTAATTTTGTAGTTTTTGTATACCTGACATACTCACTAGGATGTGATACATACCGGCAGGTCGCGGAAGCCTCGTGTCCATAATACGCCTTTATTTTCTAAATGTTTGTAAACAGCTTTCTGATAATAAAGCGTTGCATAACGAGACTTTATCCGGGGGGGTCACACTGACCTCAGCGACCGTGTTTGCATTCTATTCACTGGTTTTATCTCTTTCTGTGATGAAACCTTATAAACCAGATATTTCCAGCAAATACTCAGCGCATTTACTCCAGAGATTGGAGACACAGAAAAATCAGATTTAACTCTTCATTACTTTATAGCACTTTGAAGAACTATTAAAGGGATCCTGTATGGCAGGGCTGTCAAACTCAGGCTCCCAGATGTTTCTGAACTACAACTCCCATGATTCCCTTGTCATGGGGGGGGGGGGGAAATTTCAGTGCTCTCGTCTGGCGACCTCAATTCGCCGACCCTACTGTGAATAATTCAGCCTTAAAACACTGGGATCCCTAAAAAATAAATCAATAAAGAGACTTTTTGCTCCAGATTAAAAAAATAAACTGTTTATCAGATATTGGATTAAAACTGGAATATTTTTTAACATTGAAACCTATGGGATTCGCCTGAATAAACCTGTCGAATGAAAACACCTAACATAAGGGCATTTCACTGACATTTCTCTGCTGTTCAACGTGAATAGATTAACCATTGCTTCTCTATTAGTGATGAGCCGTACACCACTGTGTTCGGTTCGTATTCGAACAGCCGAGCAGCCGAAATGTTCGAATACAAACTCGAACACAATGTAAAGTATGGGGGCCCGAACACACAAAATGTGTTCACAGTTCTCCTAAATGTACCAGCGGCTGCCGGTACATTTAGGAGACCTGTGGCCCCCGGCCCCCGTAACTCACCTGTCCTGCAACTGTCCCGGCCTCCTGTTCCCCCGGTACGTCAGCTCCTCCGGTCCGTCTGGCCGCGGCTCCTCTCTGCCCCACGTCTTCATGCTGAATGATCTGATTGGGCAAAGTCCTGCGCCTGACCTGGACTTTGCCCAATCAGGGCTTTAATTCAATATTGAGCCCTGATTGGGCAAAGTCCAGGTCAGGTGCAGGACTTTGCCCAATCAAAGCTCAGCATGAAGATGAGGCACGGGGCAGAGTTTTAACCAAGCTTTGATTGGTTAAAGTCGGTGCAAGACTTTAACCAATCAGAGCTTGGTAAGGTTAGGGTCAGACGAAAGCATTTTTCCCCGCGAACGTTAAAAAGTGCGTCCGAATGCATTGACGTATTTTTTCACGGAATGTGCAAAAACGGTCAGACGCCGCGCATTTTCGGGCGTGATTTTGTACGATCGTCAATAAAACACTTTTTGCGTCTGGACGTTATGTAGGCTGGACATTAGCAGCGTCTGACATCTCCTAATCACGCACACACGCCGCTATGCCGCAGCTGCGCACTCAGTACGTCAGTACTAGCGGTTCAGCGTTCTCATAAAAATGCGTTCAAATTCCACTTGCGGTGCACGGCCGGACGTTTGTGCGGCTGTACATCGTATATTGGCCGTCATTGCCCGTCATCTGCTGCTAGTGCGGCCGTAATTATGTGCGCCAGAACGCACGTTAAAAGTGCGCTGGTCTGACCCCAGCCTTAAAGCTCATCTTCATGCTGAGCTCTGATTGGGCAAAGTCCTGCACCTGACCTGGACTTTGCCCGATCAGGGCTCAATATTGAAATAGAGCCCTGATTAGGCAAAGTCCAGGTCAGGCGCAGGACTTTGCCCAATCAGATCATTCAGCATGAAGACGTGGGACAGAGAGGAGACGCGGCCAGACGGACCGGAGGAGCTGACGTCCCGGGGGAAAAGGAGGCCGGGACAGCTGCAGGACAGGTGAGTTACGGGGGCCGGGGGCCACAGCCACAGGTCTCCTAAATGTACCGGCAGCCGCCGGTACATTTAGGAGACCTGTGGACGCATTTTTTATTGTGGAATGTCCGCGGTCGCACAAACTGCTAACATCCCATAATGTTCGACGTTCGCCGAACACCAGAACGGCCGATGTTCAATTCGAACTCACGTTCAAATCGAACCGAACGCCCATCCCTATTTTCTATGAGGGATGTCATTGCCGTCGAACAGGCACCGTATTTCACTGGCAGTTCGCCAAAATTTGGAAAACTGCCTGCTCTCTGAATAGGCAAATGGCCACGAAATGTTACCGTACAGGGAAATTCACTGTTCAGTGCAATGTCGTGGCAAATTCGACTGTCTTTGAATAACCCCTTAGGTCTCAGCATGAAATGAGGTCATGTGACTACCTGAATATACTGAATGAGCAGGTGTTTGGGTCAAAGGGTTTTTCTCCCCTGATGGCACAGCTGGCATATCTATACTATAAAAGGATAAGCTAAAAACTGTCCGTCGCCAAAAGCCTACTGCGCATGCGCGACGGACATTTGAAAGCGGCCGTTAGAACACACAGGTAGCTGCGCGTGCCGGCCGCGTGAAAAAAAAAAAAAAAAACGGCACGAGCCGCGCGCAGCTACCCGTGTGTTTACACGGCCAGATGCCCCGATCCTCCAGCGGTGACCGTCCTCCGGCTGCCGGCGGGCCTCCAGGCTCAGGCGAGCCCCCGGCTCGGTTTGGCCTACAGGCCCAGCCGAGCCGGGGACTCGCCTAAGCCTAGAGGCCCGCGAGCAGCCAGCGGCAGCCGGAGAAGGTCACCGCTGGAGGATCGGGGCCGAAGTTCCCAAACAAACACACCCCAAAATCGGCCCTGAGCTCCAGCGGAGACCTCCTCCGGCTGCCGCTGGCTGCTCGGCGGCCCTCTAGGCTTAGGCGAGCCCCCGGCTCGGTTGGGCCTACAGGCCCAGCTGAGCCGGGGACTCGCCTAAGCCTAGAGGCCCGCGAGCAGCCAGCGGCAGCCGGAGAAGGTCACCGCTGGAGGATCGGGGCCGAAGTTCCCCAAAATCGGCCCTGAGCTCCAGCGGAGACCTCCTCCGGCTGCCGCTGGCTGCTCGGCGGCCCTCTAGGCTTAGGCGAGCCCCCGGCTCGGTTTGGGCCTACAGGCCCAGCTGAGCCGGGGACTCGCCTAAGCCTAGAGGCCGGCCGAGCAGCCTGCTCGGCCGGAGGAGGTCACCGCTGGAGCTCAGGGCCGATGTTGCCTAACACATACTCACCGACATCGGCCCTTAGCTCCTCCAGCGATGGCGGTCCCGCTTGCAGCATCCTCTCTCCGTTGCTCGCCGGAATGACGTCACGAAAGCCTTTGACCCCGGGGGTCAAAGGCTTTCGTGACGTCATCCTGGCGAGCAACGGAGAGAGAGAGGATGCTGCAAGCGGGACCGCCATCGCTGGAGGAGCTAAGGGCCGATGTCGGTGAGTATGTGTGGAACCGGTGGAGGACTCGAGGCCGATGTAGGTGAGTATGTGCTCTACACACACACACACACCCTGCTTGCTCGGCCGGTATCCAAGCTTAGGCGAGCCCCCGGCTTGGCTGGGCCTAGAGGCCCTGCCGAGCCGGGGACTCGCCTGAGCATGGAGGCCGGTCGAGTTGCATGCTCGGGCGTCCTCCAGGCTCAGGCGAGTCCCCGGCTCGGCTGGGCCTCTAGGCCCACGCCAAGCCGGGGGCTTGCCTAAGCTTGGTCGGCATCCAGGCTCAGGCGAGCCCCCGGCTTGGCTTGGGCCTAGAGGCCCAGCCGAGCCAGGGACTCACCTGAGCCTGGAGGACGGCGAGCATGCAACTCGACCGGCCTCCATGCTCAGGCGAGTCCCCGGCTCTGCTGGGCCTCTAGGCCCAAGCCGGGGGCTCGCCTAAGCTTGGATACCGGCCGAGTAAGCAGGGTGGGTGTGGAGAGCACATACTCACCTACATTAGCCCTGAGCTCCAGCGGTGACTGTCCTCCGGCTGTCGCAGGCTGCTCGGCCGGCCTCCAGGCTCAGGCGAGCCCCCGGCTTGGCTTGGGCCTACAACGGAGCGAGAGAGGACGCTGGAAGCGGGACTCGGGACCGCCATCGCTGGAGGGCCGATGTAGGTGAGTATATCCACGAGCGGGGGGGCCATATCCATGAGCGGGGGGGCCATATCCACGAGCGGGGGGGGGCCATATCCACGAGCGGGGGGCCATATCCACGAGCGGGGGGGCCATATCCACGTGCTGGGGCGATATCCACGAGCTGGGGCAGTATCCACGTGCTGGGGCAGTATCCACGTGCTGGGGCAATATCCACGTGCTGGGGCGATATCCACGAGCTGGGGCAATATCCACGAGCAGGGGCAGTATCCACGTGCTGGGGCAGTATCCACGAGCTGGGGCAGTATCCACGTGCTGGGGCAGTATCCACGTGCTGGGGCAGTATCCACGAGCTGGGGCAGTATCCACGAGCTGGGGCAGTATCCACGTGCTGGGCAGTATCCATCCACGTGCTGGGGCAGTATCCATCCACGTGCTGGGGCAGTATCCACGTGCTGGGGCAGTATCAATCCACGTGCTGGGGCAATATCCATGTGCTGGGCAGTATCCACGTGCTGGGGCAGTATCCACGAGCTGGGGCAATATCCACGTGCTGGGGCAGTATCCACGTGCTGGGGCAGTATCCACGTGCTGGGGCAATATCCACGTGCTGGGGCAATATCCACGTGCTGGGTCAATATCCACGTGCTGGGGCAGTATCCACGTGCTGGGGCAATATCCAGGAGCTGGGGCAGTATCCACGAGCTGGGGCAATATCCACGTGCTGGGGCAGTATCCATCCACGTGCTGGGGCAATATCCACGTGCTAGGGCAGTATCCACGAGCTGGGGCAGTATCCACGAGCTGGGGCAATATCCACGTGCTGGGGCAATATCCACGTGCTAGGGCAGTATCCACGAGCTGGGGCAGTATCCACGTGCTGCGGCAATATCCACGTGCTGGGGCAGTATCCACGTGCTGGGGCAGTATCCACGTTCTGGGGCAGTATCCACGTGCTGGGGCAGTATCCACGTGCTGGGGCAATATCCACGAGCTGGGGCAATATCCACGTGCTGGGGCAATATCCACGTGCTGGGGCAGTATCCACGTGCTGGGGCAATATCCACGAGCTGGGGCAGTATCCACGAGCTGGGGCAGTATCCACGTGCTGGGGCAATATCCACGTGCTGGGGCAATATCCACGTGCTAGGGCAGTATCCACGAGCTGGGGCAGTATCCACGTGCTGCGGCAATATCCACGTGCTGGGGCAATATCCACGTGCTGGGGCAATATCCACGTGCTAGGGCAGTATCCACGAGCTGGGGCAGTATCCACGAGCTGGGGCAATATCCACGTGCTGGGGCAATATCCACGTGCTAGGGCAGTATCCACGAGCTGGGGCAGTATCCACGTGCTGCGGCAATATCCACGTGCTGGGGCAATATCCACGTGCTGGGGCAATATCCACGTGCTGGGGCAGTATCCACGTGCTGGGGCAGTATCCACGTTCTGGGGCAGTATCCACGTGCTGGGGCAGTATCCACGTGCTGGGCAATATCCACGAGCTGGGGCAATATCCACGTGCGGGCAATATCCACGTGCTGGGGCAGTATCCACGTGCTGGGGCAATATCCACGAGCTGGGGCAGTATCCACGAGCTGGGGCAGTATCCACGAGCTGGGGCAGTATCCACGTGCTGGGGCAGTATCCACGTGCTGGGGCAGTATCCACGTGCTGGGGCAATATCCACGTGCTAGGGCAGTATCCACGAGCTGGGGCAGTATCCACGTGCTGCGGCAATATCCACGTGCTGGGGCAATATCCACGTGCTGGGGCAATATCCACGTGCTAGGGCAGTATCCACGAGCTGGGGCAGTATCCACGAGCTGGGGCAATATCCACGTGCTGGGCAATATCCACGTGCTAGGGCAGTATCCACGAGCTGGGGCAGTATCCACGTGCTGCGGCAATATCCACGTGCTGGGGCAATATCCACGTGCTGGGGCAATATCCACGTGCTGGGGCAGTATCCACGTGCTGGGGCAGTATCCACGTTCTGGGGCAGTATCCACGTGCTGGGGCAGTATCCACGTGCTGGGGCAATATCCACGAGCTGGGGCAATATCCACGTGCTGGGGCAATATCCACGTGCTGGGGCAGTATCCACGTGCTGGGGCAATATCCACGAGCTGGGGCAGTATCCACGAGCTGGGGCAGTATCCACGAGCTGGGGCAGTATCCACGTGCTGGGGCAGTATCCACGTGCTGGGGCAGTATCCACGTGCTGGGGCAATATCCACGTGCTGGGTCAATATCCACGTGCTGGGGCAGTATCCACGTGCTGGGGCAATATCCAGGAGCTGGGGCAGTATATCCACGAGCTGGGGCAATATCCACGTGCTGGGGCAGTATCCATCCACGTGCTGGGGCAATATCCACGTGCTAGGGCAGTATCCACGAGCTGGGGCAGTATCCACGAGCTGGGGCAATATCCACGTGCTGGGGCAATATCCACGTGCTAGGCAGTATCCACGAGCTGGGGCAGTATCCACGTGCTGCGGCAATATCCACGTGCTGGGGCAATATCCACGTGCTGGGGCAATATCCACGTGCTGGGGCAGTATCCACGTGCTGGGGCAGTATCCACGTTCTGGGGCAGTATCCACGTGCTGGGGCAGTATCCACGTGCTGGGGCAATATCCACGAGCTGGGGCAATATCCACGTGCTGGGGCATATCCACGTGCTGGGGCAGTATCCACGTGCTGGGCAATATCCACGAGCTGGGGCAGTATCCACGAGCTGGGGCAGTATACATGAGCAGGGGCAGTATATCCACAATAGACTGCCCTCTGGGCAGGCTTTACAACTAGTTCCAAGATAAAAGGTTGTCATTTGCATTCACCCCATGGTTCCATGCGAAACAAAACACAATCAGAGGTTTTGGTTTACTTGAATGGCCATTAAAGTGTAAGCTCACCTGCCACGTCACGGCACCTCTGGTCAGGTGGGTCCTACCTAATGAAACCAAGAGCTGCTTTCTAAGCAACCACATATCCTCATGCTGCTTCTCAGTCATGCGAGAGACTGGTGGGTTTATATTTATACCCTCACCAGGAACAATTCCAATTTGGGATTAAAAAAGAAAACACGGAAAAGGGCAGCAGCAACAATGACCTGCCTGGGGATACAACAAAATATACATATATGCAGAAAAAAACTGTTTTGCGCCTATTCCCTAACAGGGCGGCTGCGGAGACCAGAAGTATCCAGCCTGCACCATGTATAAAACATAACAACAAAAAAGGTTGTCATTTGCGCTCACCACTGTATAACAAGATGGCAATGCCAGGAGTCATCGGGCTCAAACTGTGCAAGAGTGGTTGAGGGAGCATGAGACATCATTTTCACACATGGATTGGCCACCGCACAGTCCAGACCTTAACCCCAATGAGATTAATCTTTGGGATAATGTGCTGGAGAAGACTTTACGCAGCACCGCGACTCTCCCATCATCAATACAAGATCTTGGCCACAAATTAATGTCACTCTGGGCGCCAATAAATGCTGTGACATCGCATGAGCTTATCAACACGATACCACGGTGAATGCGTGTCGCAATCACAGCAAAAGGCGACACAACCACATATTACAGGGGTAAATCATGTGTGCACCCCTTTGCAGTTTTTCCTGCGCCTTTGTATACTGCATGCACATAGCTAAAAAGTACATATATATTGTGTTGTTTTTTAATATCTTGCATTGTATTACTTTGTATTTCTGTAACCAATCAATGTTCTTGAACCCAGGACATACTGAAAACGAGAGAAATCTCAATGTATCCTTCCTGGTAAAATCCTTTATAAATAAATAAATATATCTGCATGCATACACACACACGCGTACCTGCTGCACACACTCACCTGTTCATCTGAATCCACAAAGACACCCACCCGTACAGTATATCTGTATAGGGTTGGCAGATCGGCCATGGTTTCCTGGACACATATAATTTATTCATGCTGAGGGGCAGTGCATGAAAAATGCCACCCCGCAGCATGTATAATCCATAAACTGCAGGAAATAAATCATAAAGGGATCCCGGGCAACCTGCCTCGATTTCCTTCCTGCAGCATATGGATTACACATGTTTTACTATAACTGATTTTATATAAAAGGTGTGCTGAGGCAGGAAGGACAAAGTAACCAACATGCCAGAAGAATTGTAGGTTAGGAAATCAAGAGAAACTAGAATAGGTCGAAGCGTGGACTTAGAAGAGCATAGCGAGCATACATACAATAAGGTGTGAGAAGTGGAGGAGAAGCAAGAGATTTCAGATAAGCGTTGGGTGAATGGTAATGTTTGGGAGAGTAGAAATGTTTTGGTTAGGTGAGTGGTAATGGTTAAATTGGGTCCAGTGAGTGGTAATAGTTGGGCTGGGTGAGGAGTAATGGTAGGGCTGGGTGAGTTATACTGGTTGGGTTGTGTGAGTGATAATGGTTGAGTTCAGTGAGTGATAATGGATGGGTTCAGTGAGTGGTAATGGTTGGACTGGGAGAGTGGTAATGGTTAGGCTGGATGAATGGGAATGGTTAAATTGGGTCCGGTGAGTGGTAATGGTTGGGTGAGTGGTATTGGTTGGGTGAGTGGTAATGTTTGGGTTGGGTGAGTAATAATGGTTGGGTTGGGTGAGTGGTAATGGTTGAGTTGGTTGAGTGGTAATGGTTGGGTTGGGTGAGTGGTAATGGTTGGGTTGGGTGAGTGGTAATGGTTGGGTTGGTTGAGTGGTAATGGTTGGGCCCAGTGAGTGATAATGGTTGGGCCCAGTGAGTGATAATATTTGGGTTCAGTGAGATGGTAATGGTTGGACTGTGAGAGTGGTAATTGATGGGCTGGATGAGTGGTAATGGTTGGTGTAACGTGTGGTCCCGTACCCACGTGCAGAAAGCTCCCCTCGGCGTCAGTATCCTGAAGGAGTACTGATTCTGGCCCAAACACACTCAGACAATAGCCGGAGATCCTTGCAGGACTAATCAAAAAGTGGGAATGACTTTACTTACAGTTTACAATTACAAACACACTCGGGGGAATGTACAGAAAACAATGGAAAACAGGCCCAAGCGTTTCCATTCCATCTCACTAGCCTCCACCCTCCCACACAAACACCCTGGTGAAACAAAGCCTGAGGAAGAGGTCAGAGAGATCTGATTTAAGCCAGATTGGGGGGGGGGGGTTGAAGGAAGCAAGGAAAGACAAAGGAATCCATTACTTACGGATACACATAAGGGAAACAGCAGCGTATATACCTCACAACACTCTACCATGAATACAGAAGGGAATAATAATATAACACATACATCGGGGAATAGGACACAGAATACTCAAACACCCTGCACCTAGAACTGCAGGCACAGGGTGACTCAAACACAGGAAAGGGCTAGGAAACAACATAAAATATCACCTCCCAAATGCATACCTAGGTCTATTTACCCCAGTCCAAAGTGACCACAATCACAGTTTGCAGGAAACTTTGATCCCATGGTGGACTTGTTTCTGGGAGGGTATAAATGAAAGCCCACCAATCTTCCTCATGACCGAGAGGCAGCATGAACATATGTGGTTTGCTACAAAGCAGCCTGTGGTTTCATTGGTTAGGACTCACCTATACCAGAAGTGTCTTGACGTTGGCAGGTGAGCTTACACTCCAATGGCATTTGAGTAAACTAAAACCTCTAATTGTGTTCTGTTTCACAAGGTGTTTTAGGGAAAAGCACAGGTGACTCTTTTTTTCTTGTTATGTTTTAACCATCACTGTTTGGTTCGGTGAGTGGTAATGGTTAGGGTTAGGGATGAGCTGTTCGATTCGATCGGTTCGGAGTTCGCATCAAACATAGCCTATTCGTTTGTTTGCGAACTACGAACATTTCCGCGTGTTCGCCGCGTGTTCGCCCACAATGGACCACAATGCACTTTTCCACTGGCCTGAAGCTCATAATTGGCTACAGTCTTGCACCTGACCACAGGTCTGGTGCAAGACAGGTTCAACACTATGCCAATCACGGCTCAGAGTCCTGATTGGGCAAATTTTGCCCAATCATGGGCTCACAGAGCTAAGTCCCGCAGCACACTATATAAGGCTTCACACAGCGCTTCTGCACGCGTTTGAGAGGAGATTTCAGAGGAGATTGTTGTTGTGTTAGTGTGTGTTCTTACTACCAGTCTGCCACCAGCTACTGGGGGGGGTCTCATCTACTGGGGGGGTCTCATCTACTGGGGGGGGTCTCATCTGTTGTAATCTTTGTGTTTTCACTCCCAGCAACTATTTTGGGGGCTCACTAATTTCTACAAAATATTTGGGAATTGAGGTGATCTGTGTCTTGTCACACAGCCAGTGCCCCGCAGTAGTTTGGGGGTCACCAATTTCTACAAAATATCTGGGAATTGAGGTGATCTGTGTCTTGCCACACGGCCAGTGCCACACAGTATTTTGGGGGTCACTAATTTCTAAAAAATATTTGGGAATTGAGGTGATCTGTGTCTTGTGACTCACTGCCAGTGCCATGCAGTATTTTGGGGGTCACTAATTTCTACAAAATATCTTGGAATTGAGGTGATCTGTGTCTTGTCACACGGCCAGTGCCATGCAGTATTTTGGGGGTCACTAATTTCTACAAAATATCTGGGAATTGAGGTGATCTGTGTCTTGTGACTCACTGCCACTACCACGCAGTATTTTGGGGGTCACTAATTTCTACAAAATATCTGGGAATTGAGGTGATCTGTGTCTTGTCACACAGCCAGTGCCACACAGTATTTTGGGGTCACTAATTTCTACAGATATCTTGGAATTGAGGTGATCTGTGTCTTGTCACACAGCCAGTGCCAAGCAGTATTTTGGGGGTCACCAATTTCTTCAAAATATCTGGGAATTGAGGAGATCTGTGTCTTGTCACACAGCCAGTGCCACGCAGTATTTTGGGGTCACTAATTTCTACAAAATATCTTGGAATTGAGGTGATCTGTGTCTTGTCACACGGCCAGTGCCACGCAGTATTTTGGGGGTCACTAATTTCTACAAAATATCTGGGAATTGAGGTGATCTGTGTCTTGTGACTCACTGCCAGTGCCATGCAGTATTTTGGGGGTCACTAATTTCTACAAAATATCTGGGAATTGAGGTGATCTGTGTCTTGTCACACAGCCAGTGCCACGCAGTATTTTGGGGGTCACCAATTTCTTCAAAATATCTGGGAATTGAGGAGATCTGTGTCTTGTCACACAGCCAGTGCCACGCAGTATTTTGGGGGTCACTAATTTCTACAAAATATCTGGGAATTGAGGTGATCTGTGTCTTGTCACACAGCCAGTGCCACACAGTATTTTGGGGTCACTAATTTCTACAGATATCTTGGAATTGAGGTGATCTGTGTCTTGTCACACAGCCAGTGCCAAGCAGTATTTTGGGGGTCACCAATTTCTTCAAAATATCTGGGAATTGAGGAGATCTGTGTCTTGTCACACAGCCAGTGCCACGCAGTATTTTGGGGTCACTAATTTCTACAAAATATCTTGGAATTGAGGTGATCTGTGTCTTGTCACACGGCCAGTGCCACGCAGTATTTTGGGGGTCACTAATTTCTAAAAAATATTTGGGAATTGAGGAGATCTGTGTCTTGTCACACAGCCAGTACCACGCAGTATTTTGGGGGTCACTAATTTCTACAAAATATCTGGGAATTGAGGTGATCTGTGTCTTGTGACTCACTGCCACTACCATGCAGTATTTTGGGGGTCACTAATTTCTACAAAATATCTGGGAATTGAGGTGATCTGTGTCTTGTCACACAGCCAGTGCCACGCAGTATTTTGGGGGTCACCAATTTCTTCAAAATATCTGGGAATTGAGGAGATCTGTGTCTTGTCACACAGCCAGTGCCACGCAGTATTTTGGGGGTCACTAATTTCTACAAAATATCTGGGAATTGAGGTGATCTGTGTCTTGTGACTCACTGCCACTACCATGCAGTATTTTGGGGGTCACTAATTTCTACAAAATATCTGGGAATTGAGGTGATCTGTGTCTTGTCACACAGCCAGTGCCACGCAGTATTTTGGGGGTCACCAATTTCTTCAAAATATCTGGGAATTGAGGAGATCTGTGTCTTGTGACTCACTGCCACTACCACGCAGTATTTTGGGGGTCACTAATTTCTACAAAATATCTGGGAATTGAGGTGATCTGTGTCTTGTCACACAGCCAGTGCCACACAGTATTTTGGGGTCACTAATTTCTACAGATATCTTGGAATTGAGGTGATCTGTGTCTTGTCACACAGCCAGTGCCAAGCAGTATTTTGGGGGTCACCAATTTCTTCAAAATATCTGGGAATTGAGGAGATCTGTGTCTTGTCACACAGCCAGTGCCACGCAGTATTTTGGGGTCACTAATTTCTACAAAATATTTGTGAATTGAGGTGATCTGTGTCTTGTCACACGGCCAGTGCCACGCAGTATTTTGGGGGTCACTAATTTCTAAAAAATATTTGGGAATTGAGGTGATCTGTGTCTTGTGACTCCCTGCCAGTGCCACGCAGTATTTTGGGGGTCACTAATTTCTACAAAATATCTGGGAATTGAGGTGATCTGTGTCTTGTCACACAGCCAGTGCCACGCAGTATTTTGGGGGTCACTAATTTCTACAAAATATCTGGGAATTGAGGTGATCTGTGTCTTGTGACTCACTGCCACTACCATGCAGTATTTTGGGGGTCACTAATTTCTACAAAATATCTGGGAATTGAGGTGATCTGTGTCTTGTCACACAGCCAGTGACACGCAGTATTTTGGGGTCACTAATTTCTACAGAATATCTGGGAATTGAGGTGATCTGTGTCTTGTCACACAGCCAGTGCCACGCAGTATTTTGGGGGTCACCAATTTCTACAAAATATCTGGGAATTGAGGAGATCTGTGTCTTGTCACACAGCCAGTGCCACGCAGTATTTTGGGGGTCACTAATTTCTACAAAATATCTGGGAATTAAGGTGATCTGTGTCTTCTGAGTCACAGCCAGTGCCACGCAGTATTTTGGGCGTCAGTAATTTCTACAAAATATTTGGGAATTGTTATAATCTGTGTGTTCTCACTGGTTGCCACCCATCAGGGGGTCTCACTGATTTATAGGAGGTTTCTGAGACTTGTAATCTGTGTCTTCTCACTGCCACCCATCAGGGGGTCCCACATACTTCTAGCAGATTTAGGTGAATTGTAATTTGTGTCTTCTCACTGCCACCCATCAGGGGGTCCCACATACTTTTAGCAGATTTATGCGACTTGTAATTTGTGTCTTCTCACTGCCACCCATCAGGGGGGTCTCACTGTTTTATAGGAGGTTTCTGAGACTTGTAATCTGTGTCTTCTCACTGCCACCCATCAGGGGGTCCCACATATTTCTAGCAGATTTGTGCGAATTGTAATTTGTGTCTTCTCACTGCCACCCATCAGGGGTCTCACTGATTTATAGGAGGTTTCTGAGACTTGTAATCGGTGTCTTCTCACTGCCACCCATCAGGGGGTCCCACATACTTCTAGCAGATTTATGCGACTTGTAATTTGTGTCTTCTCACTGCCACCCATCAGGGGGTCTCACTGATTTATAGGAGGTTTCTGAGACTTGTAATCTGTGTCTTCTCACTGCCCCCCTTCAGGGGGTCCCACATACTTCTAGCAGATTTATGCAAATTGTAATTTGAGTCTTCTCACTGCCACCCATCAGGGGGTCCCACATACTTTTAGCAGATTTATGCGAATTGTAATTTGTGTCTTCTCACTGCCACCCATCAGGGGGTCTCACTGATTTATAGGAGGTTTCTGAGACTTGTAATCTGTGTCTTCTCACTGCCACCAAACAGGGGGTCCCACAACTTCTAGCAGATTTATGCGAATTGTAATTTGTGTCTTCTCACTGCCACCCATCAGGGGTCCCACAAACTTCTAGCATATTTATGCGAATTTTAATTTGTGTCTTCTCACTGCCACCCATCAGGGGGTCCCACATACTTTTAGCAGATTTATGCGAATTGTACTTTGTGTCTTCTCACTGCCACCCATCAGGGGGTCTCAATGATTTATAGGAGGTTTCTGAGATTTGTAATCTGTGTCTTCTCACTGCCACCCATCAGGGGGTCCCACATACTTCTAGCAGAGTTGTGCGAATTGTAATTTGTGTCTTCTCACCGCCACCCATCAGGGGGTCCCACATACTTTTAGCAGATTTATGCGAATTGTAATTTGTGTCTTCTCACTGCCACCCATCAGGGGGTCTCACAGATTTTTAGGAGGTTTCTGGGAATTGTAATCTGTGTCTTGTCACTGGCTGCCAGCTATCGGGGTGTCTCACTGAGTTATACCAGAGTTCTATAAATCTTTAATCTTTATACCAGAGTTGAATCAGAGTTCTGTATATATTTAATCTATATATCACTCACCATGTCTGAAAGAACAAAAAGGACAGGCAGACGCTCCCAGACACAGATAAGAGGGCAAGCAGCCCCTGTGTCGGGAGGCTGTGCCTCTGGTCGTGGTGGACGTGGTGCATCCTCTGCAGGGGCACGCTTGTCCTTTCTAACTGGTGCTGGCCGTCTTAAGCAGCAGCAACATACAGAGGATTTGGTGGATTGGCTAACCAGGCCATCCTCATCCTCCGAGCCCTCTGCCAGCCAGGCTTCTAGTGCTTTACAGTCCACCTCAGCTGCCAAAGCATCTAATGCAGCCTCCATGTCCACAGCTACTCCTGCCGTAGCCTCGCTGTCACACACAGAGGAGTCAGCTGAATTGTTTGACTACAATGACAGTGACATGCTGCTTGAAGATGCGCAGCAAGTATAGTGCTCTGATTCAATCTCTGAGGTTGAGGAAGGGAGTATAATCAACCTAGAGGAAGGGGGTGCCAGCGATGACACACAAATAACTGGCACTCATGTTGCTCCAGAAGCTGCAGCATACTGCCAAGTTGGCTCCAGTGACGAGGAGATAGGGGGTGATGATGACAATGATGATGAGGTCACTGACTCCACCTGGGTACCTGATCGAACAGAGGAATCAAGTGAGGAGGAGGGGGAGAAGGAGGCACAGCAAACACGAGGCACAACATCCTCTATGACCAACCGTAGCACTAGCCAGTCCAAGGCATCAGATGTCAGAGCTGCTCAGGTGCAGAGCGCTGTTGTCTCAAAGCACACATGCAGGAACTCTGCTGTCTGGGAGTTCTTTAAGAAATGTGCAGCAGACTCCACCGTTGCTATTTGTAATCTATGTCAGATGAGGGTCAAGCATGGGAAAGACACTGGACGCTTGGGTACCACGTGCTTGAGGCGACATATGACCTCCTGCCACACATCCCATTGGCGCAAAATTTTGCGTAGGACCTCCTCCTTCTCTTCTGTCTCTACCCACACTGTATGTGCTACCATGTCATTGCCTACAACCTCCACTGACAAGGATGATGCTACAGTAATGGATGTACCATCTCCTTCCTCACAATGTGACAGCATCCCATCAGCTGAAGATTTACGCAGTCAGATTACGTTGCCCCACCTGCTCCAGCGTAAGAAAAAATATAGTCCCAACCATCCCCAAGCACAGCGTCTAAATGCCATCTTAGCAAAATTACTCGCATTGCAGCTGCTGCCTTTCCAGCTGGTGGACTCTGCTCCCTTCCGTGAATTTGCTGAATGTGCTGTACCACAGTGGCAGGTTCCAAAATGCCACTTTTCACGGAAGGCCATTCCAGCACTATACCAACACGTGGAAGACAATGTTATTGAGTGATTGGGAAAGGCAGTCAGCAGCAAGGTGCATGTGACTTTAGACACGTGGTCCAGCAAGCATGGACAGGGTCGTTACATTTCTTTCACAGCACACTGGGTAACTCTGATTGCAGCTGGGAGGGATCCAAGACGGGGTTCTGTTCTGGAGCTTGTTCATCCACCACGCCTCCAGAAAGCTTCTTGTATGAGGTCTGTATGCTCCACCACCACCTCTCCCTCTACCTCCTCCTCCTTCTGTGTCTCCGGCGAAGTGGCAGTTAAACCAAAGCCTGACAGGGGCTACGCAATGGCTCAAGCAAAAAGATGCCATACTGTGCTTGAGCTGGTTTGTTTAGGGGACAGGAGCCACACCGGGCCAGAAATTATGTCAGCTCTGCAGGGGCAGGTGCAGAGATGGTTAACACCACGCCAGCTTCAGCTGGGAATGATCATCTGTGATAATGGCCGCAACCTTCTCTCCGCCCTACACAAGGGTAAATTGACGCATGTACCATACCTAGCACACGTCCTAAATCTAGTGGTAAAGCGTTTCCTAACCAAGTACCCAGGGCTGGCAGAGCTTCTCAGCCAGGCCAGAAAAGTCTGCAGCCACTTCAGACGGTCATTCCCAGCAAGCATTCGCCTGGCAGAAATTCAAAGAGAATTCCACCTTCCCACAAACCGTCTGATCTGTGACATGCCCACAAGGTGGAACTCGACATTAGCAATGCTGCAGCGTCTGCACAAGCAGCAGAGGGCCATCAACGAGTACCTGTGTGAGTATGGCACAAGGACAGGTTCAGGTCAACTTGTTTTTTCCCCCCCCCCGCAGTGGCTGATGATCAAGGATGCATGCACTGTACTGTCACCATTGGAGGAGGCAACGAGGATGGTGAGCAGAGACAATGCATGGATCAGTGACACAATTCCTTCAGTGTTCCTGCTTGAGCACACTCTGTGGGGAATTATAGATGTTGCTCTAGAGGCAGAGCAGCGGGAGGAAGAGGAGGCCTTCCTTAGCTCTGAAGGCCCCAGTCTTTCCACAGACAGCATTCCAGTGGGTCCTCCTCAGATCAGACAGGAGGAGGATGAGGAGGATGAGGAGGAGGAATATTTGAGTAGTGGGGGCAATGAAGGAAGGGATTCCTCAAGGGAGGGTTTTGTGTGCGCAGAAACACCAGGACTGGTACGTGGCTGGGAGGAGGAAGTGCACGATGGGGTCATCCTCCTCATTGAGCAGGAAGACTCAGAAGCTAATGTCACCTCCAACCTACACTGCATGGGCTCCCTTATTATGCAAAGCCTGCTAAAGGACCCCAGGATTCGTGCTATCAAGGAGAGGGATCATTACTGGTTGGCAACCCTTCTTGATCCACGATACAAAGGTAAAGTTGCAGAGCTCATCCTGCCTGCACAGAGGGAGCACAGGAAGAAAAAACTTGAAGACGCTCTAAAGCGACACTTGTGTAACACCTTTCCAGGCAATGGTAGGTTACCAAGTGATGACACAGGTGCTTCTGAGGCTGCGGATGATCAGAGGAATAGTGGTGAAGGCCGGGGCCGCTTGACTGATGCCTTTTTAAAAAATTTTAGTCCACGATGCCCAGGGACGTCAAATGTAGGCACCCATTGCCAGCGTCTTCACCATATGGTGCAGGACTACCTAGGGGCAAGGGCAGACCTGGATAACTTTCCAGCAGATGATCCACTGGCTTACTGGGTGTTGAGATTGGATCACTGGCCAGAACTTAGCCAATATGCTATGCAGCTACTAGGTTGCCCTTCATCCAGCGTGCTTTCTGAAAGGACGTTCAGTGCCGCTGGAGGTTTTGTCACAGACAAAAGAGTGCGTCTGTCCACCGACTCTGTAGACCGGCTGACATTTATAAAAATGAATCAGTCCTGGATCAGCAGTTATCAATCCCCTGATGCTGACGTAACGGAATAGATCCGGGATGTCTTCTGCATTCACAAAAGCTCCAGCACTGAACTCTTCCACAATACCACAAAAGGGTTACGGTGTGAATGCACTTGCTGCCATGAAAGGCACAATATTTGGCTGCTCTGACGCCTGTGTCAGATTTATATCATTTTAATTTTTTGAACAGCAGGGTCCAACCCTGCACTCTTCCACAATACCACTAAAGGGTTACGGTGTGAATGCACTTGCTGCCATGAAAGGCACAATATTTAGCTGCACTGACGCCTGTGCCAGATTTATATCATTTTAATTTTTTGAACAGCAGGGTCCAATCCTGCACTCTTCCACAATACCACAAAAGGGTTACGGTGTGAATGCACTTGCTGCCATGAAAGGCACAATATTTGGCTGCACTGATGCCTGTGCCAGATTTATATCATTTTAATTTTTTGAACAGCAGGGTCCAACCCTGCACTCTTCCACAATACTACAGAGGGGTTACTGTATGATAATAGTACTTGCTGGCAGTCTGGCACCAAAAACACAATAACTGGGTGCACTGACTCCTTTTCCAGATTCATATCTTTTTAATATAGGACCACATGGTCCACCCCTGCATTCTTCCACAATACTACAGAGGGGTTACTGTATGATGATACTTGCTGGCCTGGCAGTCTGGCACCAAAGGCAGAATATCTGGGTGCAGTGACGCCTTGACCAGATTCATATCTTTTCATTATAGGACCACATGGTCCACCCCTGCATTCTTCCACAATACCACAGAGGGGTTACTGTATGATGATACTTGCTGGCCTGGCAGTCTTGCACCAAAGGCACAATATCTGGGCGCACTGACGCCTTTACCAGATTCATATCTATCTAATATAGGACCGCAAGGTCCACCCCTGCATTCTTCCACAATACTACAGAGGGGTTACTGTATGATAGTACTTGCAGGCCTGGCACCAAAAGCACAATATTTGGGTGCACTGCCACTGACGCCTGTATCAGATTCATATCCTCAGAGGGGTTACGGTGTGACGGCACTGTTGCCGATGCTAAAGGCCCAATTCTAAAGCACCTATTGTTACTTTCATCCAAAGCCTGCATAAGTTTCACAATAGTTTAGCCAAAAAATCACTAAACTTTTTCTTCGTGTCCGAAAATGTCTCCTCTTTTCATACAGACTGCCGCCCCAAGCAGTTGTTTATGGATAGATTAATGGAAAAGCATTTACCGTCATTTGAAACGTCATTTTTTTGTTTTCAAGTGTTTCTATACATCTTAGAAATCCGCCACTTCACGGGCAGGTTATGGGGACCTCCTAGGCACGATATTTGAAGGAATTTTTCGTTTTTATTTTTAACCCTTATTTCATGGAAAGCTCTCTGTCCCTTTAAAAATGTTTTTTTTTTTACTTTTTGTCCTTGTTTCCTGTTCCTCAGGGCACTACCCGGACCCCCATACACCTTTTATGGCAAATATCTAGCATATATGCCCTCTTGGAGGGCACTCTAAAAACCAAATTTTCAGCCCCATTGACTTGTATTGGATTCGGGTTCGGATTCGGACATTTGGAATGTTCGGTTCGGGTACGAACCCGAACTCGGGCGTGTTCGGCTCATCAATACTAGTGAGTAACCATTAGGATCAAGAAGACCCCATACCTCCTATTCAACTTACATTATATGTGTTTTTAGAAGGTTGACCATGATTAATGTTTATTGGTTTTCCGTTAGCTTTTTTTGAAACTAAGGTTTCCTAATTAAAGGTTTTTCAATTAAGGTCCTCTTATACCTCATACGGCAACTTTTATGGTACTTTTTCTTCTGACCTCTTTTTGGTTCAGTTTTTTCTGTAATCAGAATTAAGAACCACCATTTGCTAGGTTTCGGTTGTTACGCCTGTCAAAGTCAATCTGCGTATATTGTCGGATATAATCTCTGCACGTGAATACAACACGTTTGTATATATTGGATTTATCAGCCAAGCCTCCAATATGTCTATATTGGACTTACTGGACCTACCTCGGCAGTCGTCTCCAATATATCAGGGATTATTATTTCATAAGAAACTTATACGAGACGCAAATATCAATCGTCTATATCTCTTAGAAATTATCCTGAATTCTTTTAATTGTCTGTGTTTTGCTTTAAAAAATACAACAATCAATAATCGGATAAAAATATATATATATTTATTACGTATACAAAAAAGTTTCAAATCTCATATCATGAACAACAATTTATAAACCACACTCCATCAGCATATAAAAACTAGCTTCACAATATATGTATCTCCGGTTAGTAACTGCATATATGATTAATATCATTTACCTTATCAGTTAGTAACTAATACACAAATGGTTAATAAACATTTCTGCTTAATACAACATGCATTTCCCAGCAAACAATGTTTAACCAGCCAGCTCTTATAGATATATATATATCTCTCTGCTACATGGATCAACAAAAGATGAGCTAATTTAATAATAAGTAATAAAAACTTATTTAGTGAATCCTCCCCTAATCTCGAGAATTAAACTTCTAATCTTTTGCTTTTTATTTTGTAGTTATATAATTCCTTGCTCAATAATTTTAATCACAGTAATTTCCAAATTCAATATATATATTGGTATCAATCTTGCAACATTTCTTTAGGAATAAATCCTTATATCCACTTCTTCATATTTCTATCTGCAGAATAGAATTACTTAGAATTTGGATTTTAACCGTATCCGAGAAGTCTCAGTCTACGTTGCAAAAATCTCTACAAATATATTTTTACATTAATTCCTTATTTCATACATTACCTGTCCAATTTGGATGTTGATGAGTCTGCCTTGGAATTTTCTATGTGATGCTTTGTTTTGGAATATGTGAAAATTATCGATATTAGATAATCAATGCATGTGAGTTAGAGATTTGGTGAGAATATTAATTGCCTCATATCTTGGGATCTGAGTGCATGGTGATGTGAGTCTGATGTGAGTCTCTGTCTGTTGGAATCTCTGACTCCTCAGCGTGTCATGTATAATGAATATCTGAGTGCATGGTGATGTGAGTCTCTGTCTGTTGGAATCTCTGACTGACTTACAAAAGAACCTTTGCCGCCTATTATACCCAATTTGACGTCATGGTTAATTATTTTTACTATCCTCTAGAGGGCAGTATTGCACTTCTTATATTAATTCCATTAATTCCATTATTTCTTTTTAATATCTTATCTTGGGTCAAAGGTCAGACTAACTTAACAAAAAGCCTTGTCTTTTAACTAGACTGTCTCTAGACACAGTGTCTGTCATTTGATTTATATTCTCACTCCCTTTTGGTTGCTTAGATCAGCTAAATTCTTTCCTGGTTAACTCACAGAATCTATTCTTTAGTATTTTTTATTATTTACCAATTATATACTTTCTACAATATTTTGGAGTATATATTTCATACTGTAATTATAATAAAATATACCTTGATTATAAACCTATATTTTGTGAATATAATTTTATATTACAGAATATTTTCTCTTATTCCTATACTCAAAAGAAACAAAATCTCTTTTGTTTTAAAAATTTAAAACAGACCAATAAATTTACTTTTGACACGTCTTAACATTATCTCACATTAATTCATTCTAGGTTCCTTCATGTCTGGATAGACTTCACCCAGGAATGAACTTTGTTAAAAAAAAACCTCGTTCATTTCTAAACCTAGAGAATATTTTGAAAGAAAAACTGTCTTTAAAACAAAATGGCTACAAGCATCCATTTTAAATTCTCCTTTTCTGTGTAATATACCCGACAATATGTGCTGCAACAAAAATAAAAAATTTAACAATTTACCAATTTTATTGTTTGGGTATGTGTAGAGTGTGTAACTGTACTGTGCTGTGTTTTTTATTTTGTGCAGGTTCGTTTCGGCCAGAACGTTCAGATTGTAAGTTAACACCAGGTTTTAAAAGATGTTAAAATGATGCGCGCAAATAACGTGCGTTACATTTTGCGCTAAGATAGTATGCATATGCGCGCATGGTATTACAAACGCATTGGCGCTCACAATGTTAAATATGGGATGCGCGCGAGAACTTGCGCTCGCGCTGGGCGTTAACGCGCATCGTTTGCGCGAACGTCGTAATAGGACGTTTTGCGCTAATGGTTTTTTCCTCGCGCAAATGCGCATTTGCGTGCACAAAGAGTGTAATAGGGGCCATGGTGTGTGGAACAAAAGGTCGAAGGGACATCACTAAACAAGATCCAAACTGTTTACAAATTTACTTAATGGGGGATGAAGAGTGTAATGTATTGTGTTTTGCCTATGTTTCTTTTTGAGCCATTCTGACCACCGTAGTTAGTCTTCCTGATCCCTCCCCCCCCTCCATTTTGTGTTCAGTTATAGATTAAACATCTACAGGAGCACAGCTCTGTTTTGAAGCTCTGTGTCTGTCACATTACTTTACATGGTGTCAGAAGTCTGTCTGGAACAGATCTCACGCTTACTATGGCATTATCGCAGTTTGAACACCCCAAGATTGCCTGGGAAGCTCCAGACTTGTACCAAGAGTTTGAAAGATTTCGCAGCCACGTCTCCTTTGTGTTTGATGGACCGCTCTCAGAACAAACACTGAAGCAGCGCACAGGTTGGTTGGGAACGTGGATTGGCGAGCAGGGCAGAGAGATATATAAAACGCTACCCTGGGGAGAAGGGGAGAAGGATGATCCATCTAAAGTACTGGATACATTTGCCAGCTATATAAGGCCAAGAAAGAATAAGAGAATTGCCAGACACCGCTTTAAGCAGAGAAAACAAGGAGTCACTGAGGGATTTGACCACTTTGTGAAGGATTTAAGACTCCTGCTAATGGATTGCGAGTATGCTGATCCAGATGATATGTTAATCGATACAATAATCGCTGGAATCAAAGAAAAGCGCGTCCAGGAGAGACTCTTAGAAAAAGGGGAAGATCTAACACTACCAAAAGCAATTGAAATTGCCCAACAGTTTGAACTGTCACAGAAGCAAATTACAATAATCAGAGAAGAAGAATCTCAAATGCAAGCAATAAAGGTGAATACACAATTCCAAACTGCAAATAAAAAAGCCTATCTACAATATCAGCCAAAATCTGTGCAGAAAGACATGAATACTTACCGGACATACAACTGTTTAAATTGTGGAAAAGATCCCCAGCATAAGTGGACCCAGGGCAGATGTCCAGCGAAAGGTTCTGTCTGCTCGTACTGCCACAAACCAAACCACTGGGTGCAGTGTGTCGCAAAAGGTCAGTAAACACAGTTAGTGTGCAGCAGCAATCAGAAACTGAGGATGAGGAGGTACTGGGCATAAATCTCACACGAACGGATGAGCACTATGATGACAAATGGACTGCGGACATTGAAATCCTGTCTCGGCAAGTGCCATTCAGAATTGATACTGGTGCAAAGTGCAACACATTGACTTTAAGTAATTATCAGACACTCCCGCATGTAGGTGAGCTTAAGCGCTCTAATCGAGTGCTAAAGTCCTACTCTAACCACAGGCTGAAGCCCATAGCTGCGGTGGACCTTCTAATCAAATTCAAGAATACAGAGATACCAGCAGAATTTGAGATTGTGGACATTTTGCAAGAAAATGTGCTTAGTGGCGCAACAGCAGAAGCCTTAGGTTTAGTGATGCGGCTCCATGCGCTGCAGCCTACTATGAAAAGCAACACACGACACTCTATCCAAGTGGCAACAACAGGACCTCTGCCAGTTGGGCTAGATGATTACCCAGAACTGACTCGCACTACTGGAACCTTGCCGGGCAAGTACACAATCAAAATTGATCCTGAAGCACAAGGTGTGGTTCATCCTGTCCGCCGTCAACCAGCTGCACTGAGAAATAAGATACTAGAGAAACTACAAGAGATGGTTAAAGATGGCTACATCACCAAAGTTAACCAACCAACCGAGTGGGTGAGTTCTATGGTGGCAGCTGTACGTAATGGCAAAATAAGAATCTGTATTGACCCGAGCGACTTAAATAAAGTCATTAAGAGGGAACATTACCCAATGCGCACCATCGAGGAGGTAGTCTCTGCAATACCTGGTGCTAAAGTTTTCTCTGTTTTGGATGCAAAATCTGGGTTCCTACAAATAGAATTGGATGAAGCGTCATCATTCCTGACAACCTTCAACACGCCCATTGGCAGATTTAGGTGGCTTAGGCTTCCTTTTGGTCTAAAATGTGCACCTGAAATATTCCAGCGTATTATGGACGAAATGCTTGAGGGTATTAGCTGCGCAATCAGTGTGATGGATGACATTCTCATTGCGGCCCCTTCAATACCGGAACATGATGAGATTCTCCGTAAGGTAATTCAGAGAGCCACAAGCTACAACCTGAGTCTCAACTTTGATAAATGCCACGTCAAGCAATCTTCTGTGCCCTATGTAGGACACCTGATAACAGCAGATGGCCTGAAGGCAGACCCTGCAAAAATAGAGGCTGTGAAATCCATGCCAACACCAAGAGACAAGGATGGTGTCCGTCGCTTCTTAGGGTTTGTCACCTACCTCTCGAAATTCCTGCCCAATCTCAGCGAAGTCGATGCACCTCTGAGACAACTTCTTAAAACTGATGTGGAATTTGCCTGGCAGCCAGCTCAACAACAAGCCTTTGACACACTCAAAGACATGTGCACTGAGTCTCCTGTGCTACAATTTTTTGATCCATCCAAGTCTGTCGAAATTTTCTGTGATGCCAGCAGCAACGGCCTCGGTGCAGTATTGTTGCAGGACAGCCACCCCATTGCCTTTTCGTCCAGGTCACTAACAGACACTGAAACTCGTTATGCGCAAATCGAGAAGGAGATGCTGTCAATTGTTCATGCATGTGTCAAGTTTCATAATTACATATTTGGAAACCACGTTACCGTCTACAATGACCATAAGCCTCTGGAGGATATTTTTAGGAAGCCATTGCTCTCTACCCCCATGCGCATTCAGAGGATGCGCCTTCGCTTGCAGTGGTATGATCTCACCGTTAAGTACAGACGGGGCAAAGATATGGAACTGCCGGATACGCTGTCGAGAGCCCAGTTACCTGTGAACAAGCCTGAGATGGAAGGCTTAGAGTGCGTCTCCATGCTTCATTTTGTTTCAGTCAGTGAGCAGAAATACTCAGAGCTGCAGAACCGCACAAGAGAAGAGCTCAGCTGTCTTCAAAGGATAATCCGGCAAGGCTGGCCAGACCACAGGCATGATCTCCCTAATGAACTACAACCATACTGGGACTCGCGAAGCCAGCTTGTTGTCTCCGATGGCGTTGTGTACAAAGGCCTGCGTATAGTGGTTCCCCCTTCTATGCAAGCTCACATGTTGAAGCTCATACATCAGTCCCACTTGGGAATAGTGAAGAGCAAGCAGAGAGCCCGTGAGGTCCTATACTGGCCAGGTATGAGCTCTGTAATTGAACAAATGGTAAAGAACTGTGGCAAGTGTGCAGACTTCCAGAATAAACTGCCAAGACAACCCCTACGTCCAACAGAAACCCCCAGTTTTCCCTTTGAAGAAGTAGCCTCGGACCTGTTTGAGTTCGAAGGGACCCATTACATTCTGCTGGTGGATTACTACTCGAAGTTCATCGAAGTGGACACGCTGAAGAATCTACATTGTCGCAGTATCATAGAAAAGCTGAAGGCTCAGTTTAGCAGGCATGGGATCCCTGTCATCCTTCGAACAGACAATGGCCCTCAATATGCAGCAGAGGAATTTAAGGTGTTCTGCCAAAGTTATGGAATTACTCACAGAACTTCATCACCCCACACACCACATTCCAATGGTGAAGCCGAGCGTGCAGTCCAGACTGTTAAAAAACTTTGGGCCAAAGCGTCAGACAAACACCTTGCACTGCTTGATTACAGGACAACTCCACTGGATTCTGTAGGCTTTTCGCCTGCTCAACTGCTGATGGGCAGGCGGCCCCGAAATAGCCTGCCTACTGCTCGTCTGCTGCTCGCACCTGCAGCTTATGATCCCATCAAAGTCAAACAGCGCCTAGACAGAAGCAAATGCATTCAGAAATTCTACTATGACCATAAAAGAGCAAGTGGCCCCCGTGCTGAATTGAAGCCTGGAGATGAAGTTCGGATGCAGCCGCACCCAGGCAGTAACAGGTGGTCGCGTGGAGTAGTAGTGAGGTCTCACGATGCCCCTCGATCCTATATTGTAGAAAGTGGAAATAAGGAATACCGTCGCAACGTCCAGCACCTTCGTAAGAGCACACCAGATGCCAATGACTCCCGTCACAGACTTATCAATGATCATTGGGCTGAGTTGATGGAGCCAGTGAGTGCCGAGGAGCCCGAGCCTGTGGAACATACTAACTCCCAGCAAGAATCTGCTCCAGTACCACAGACTGCTAAGGAAATGACGTCAACCGGGCAGTACATCACCAGGCTAGGCAGAGTTGTGAAACCTCCGGACCGGCTTTCCTTGTAGCCAGAGACATGCGTAGCAAACGCGAATGGCGACAGCAGTGTGCCAATAACTGTTCCAGTTCCACTTGCTTATGTACAATGGTGCACTGTTCTGGATGATATGTTATCGTTTGAGTCTCGTTTAAAATGTGCTAACCTTTCCTTTGTTCTTTTGAGGGATGCAAGTTTTCTGTTTATGTAAATTGAGAAGTTTAAAGAAATATCACCGATCTAATATTTGCGATATCTATACCTGTATCCCAAGTGACTATGCTAGTTAAGGGTTTGTTTTATACTTACGAAGGGAGATGTAATGTATTGTGTTTTGCCTATGTTTCTTTTTGAGCCATTCTGACCACCGTAGTTAGTCTTCCTGATCCCTCCCCCCCCCTCCATTTTGTGTTCAGTTATAGATTAAACATCTACAGGAGCACAGCTCTGTTTTGAAGCTCTGTGTCTGTCACATTACTTTACAAAGAGCTAGAAGCAAATCATTGATGTCATTGTATCCTTGGCATAAGACATGATATTATACTAGTTTACAAAGAATGATATGTCAATACAACCATCAAATTAACAATTTCAAAACATCACTAGAAATGATGAATACAAGCTGACAAAAGACCAGTGGGTGACTCTCCCCTGGATAGTTAATTGCTTAACCCTTTCGCTGCTGAGGCATTTCCCGCCTGTGTGCTGTTGTCATTTTTACCGGTTTCGCTCTTCATGTTTAACCGTGTTTTGAAGCCATATATTATTATATGACCCAGACATATTATATATCGTTCTTTCCGGCAGACTCGGCAGATTCATAATATATCATTATTATATGTATACGTTTTGTCCTGTCTGTATATTATAACAAAATATGCAATAAAATTCAAATTTTCAATAATTTACAACGTGTAAGTGTTTTTTTTCACATTTTAACATGCGAGCGTTTGCAGTTATATTTTCTATGGGGTGCGCTTGTTAAAAAAATTAGAAATGGGGTCTCGTTACTTTTCTTTGGGGAAAACTTATGCGATTTTTACCAAACGCACCTCATATAAATTTCGTTAGTGCAGCATCATTGTTCACATTATAAATTAAATGGGAACAATATTGCTGCATTAACAAAACAAATTTAAAAAAAACTTGTTTACTTTTTATTATTATTTTTTAATATTTTTTATTTAAAAAAATTTAAAAAAATTTTTTTACATGTTAATGTCTGGTATCATTGGAAAGGCCATGCTCTGGCCGATCCAACAATATCAAACATTAACCCCTAGCTGCCACGGATCGGGAGATAGGGGGTTCCAATGAACCCCCTATCTCCACCATTGGTGGCAGCAAAGGGTTAACTCAAAGACTGACGTCATCGCGCTATGCACAATGACGCCAGTCATCAGGGGGAGTTCCCGGAAGCTTGGCTGACATCCAAGATGTCGGCCAGCCCCGGGAGAAGATTACGATCCTGTGCTTTTCGGCGCCGAATCATGATCCGGCCCCCAAGGGGTTAATGCCAGATACCGTTTTGAAGGGCAGGCTCTGCCCTTCCAAACAGTGCCTGACATTAAGCTCAGGCCCTCGGCGATCAGGCCCATTCAGGCATCTCCTCCGCACTCGCAGGGGGGCGCCTGAAATAGATGTCATCGCACCACCGCAATGATATCTATTGTGCCCACGGCGGTCCCGGAGTGCCGGGCTGACATCAAGGATGTCAGCCCGCACTGGGGGGCACAGCGATTGGCTGGAATCCAGCCGATCTATGGCTGTGAAGGGAGGACGCGCTCAGCGCGTCCTCCGCAGTCAACACTTCCTGCGGGAGGACGCGCTCAGTGCGTCCTCCACAACGAAGTGGTTAATTGTTGCTTATCCAGGTGAGATTAAAGGGGAGGCTGAAACATGATGTTGCTCTGGCTGGGACTCAGATGGCATTCTGAGAGCTACAAGGTGGATGCGCGCTAGTAAAGAGGTTGCTGAAAGTTCTTTTGTTTGGTGAGGAGGCTGAGATAAGCTCACCGCTTGCTAGAGAGGAACCCTGCCTGTTTAGTCAGAGCCTGGATGGCAAGGATTTATTTTCTGTTTTATTTCCAACCTTCTTAATAAAAACGGATTGCTGCACAGATTGAAAAATAACTTTTACTGCTTGGATTACCTTTATTCACAGGGAAGGTGGTCTCCATTCAAGCTATACCCCCACACCATATAGAGGTAAAAAAAAACACTTTAAATATATACGTCTCATTTTGTAATAATTTTCACTTATCTGTCTTTTCATTTGCCTTTGGAATAAATGTTTTAAATTGTAAAGAGACTTTATGGACACCCTGTATATTTATGACTAGTTGTCGCTTGGTTGTGCGTCCAGTAATACAATGTGTAATATTGTGATGTTGTTATAAGAAGGTGTTATCACACGGCTGTTAAAATAAGGAAGTTAAAGTTTGTTTACCAAGCGTGGGTTAAAATCTCGAGAATAAACACGTTTTATGATGAAAAGAAAACAAGCCCTAAAGCAGCCGAGATGATAACCTTAACTTGCGAGTGTTCCATAAAAATGTTTAATTTAGGAACCCACCAACATGCAGTCCCCAATGTGGTGATGCACCATCTTGCTGGAAAATGATGGTTGGTTGAAGGTCATGTAGTTGTGGTGCCGCGTATTCAGTCAAAAGGTCATTAATTGATGTCTCGCCGAAGAACAATGTCTTCTTTCTATATGGGGTTATGGTAAAGATATGGTGTACGATAAAAGGTAAGCAGAGGTTGCTGGGAGGCACAGGGTACATAATGAGGGGGCAGTAAGACAAAGTGATGAAACTAGGGATGTGCATGGCTGAAAAATTTGTTTTGTTTAGTTTTGTTTCATTTCGTTTCATTATTTTACTGAGCGGGTGGTGGATACATGGAACAGTCTTCCAGTTGAAGTGGTAGAGGCCAAAACAGTAATTGAATTTAAGCAGGCATGGGATAGGCATAAGGCTATCCTAAACAAAGGATAAATCCAGGTAAAGTATCCATGTAATTGGGCAGACTAGATGGGCCGAAAGGTTCTTATCTGCCGACATTTTTCTATGTTTCTATTATGTTTTTAAATCATTTCGTTTTCAGAATTTCGTTTCGTATTTTGTTTCAGATCGATTTGAGATGTCGAATCAAATTGAAATTTCGCATTTCATATATCAATTTGATAGTTGATATCAATTCCCCTAACGGTACATACTTTGCCACACAGGACATACTTGAAAACGAGAGAAATCTCAATGTATCCTTCCTGGTAAAATCCTTTCTCAAAAAAATAATCAAATTTTGGATCAATAGATAAAACCCCAATTAATCTAATTTTGCTGTTAAAAGAAAAGCTAGGGTTAAATTTTAAGCTGTGTCACAGATTTTGTATTTGAGTCAAATTAAACAGTGAAACAAAATTAATTTGTATCATAAAGTCCTTTGCTGACTATTACTTGTATTGTAAGTTAAGATCAATTCTATAGTTGATATCAATTTGATAGTTCATTTCAAATTCTATAGTTGATATCAGTTATTCAAATTTTTCTTTTATGATGATGACACAGTGTAAAACGAAAATTATTTGTTATATACTGTTTCGTTTTGAATTCGTATCGTATCGATTCGTTATTCGGAAGTACTTCGAATACGAATTATCAAATTTCGTTCCAAATTCCGAATTTTTCCGAAACGAATGCACATCTCTAGATGAAACACACACTCACCCATACTTCTGCAAACAAGCATAGTGAGGCATCTGCACCAAGGATCAAATTCCACATAAAATTCCCCCAATATTTTTGCTTACCCTGCTCCCTTCCGCAAATTAATCATTTTCATCTTGCATTGAGCCCACGACTTAATTTTGATGTTGTTAAACTGTAGCCAGACTGTGTCATAAGGGATCAATATGATAATAATTATTATAAATAACATATATTTCCTTTTTAAAACACAATAAACAACAGAATGATTATAAAATAAAGCTTTTTAGTTCATGCAACATTTAGACCCCCTGTAAAAATAGTGGAGGAAATACAGTAGATTCCTGTGACGGATCCCGACTGGATATCTCCGTCAAACTGTGCTTCCCTGGCTCCAGGACCACAGAAGAGGTTCGTGATTCACAGCAAAATACCCCAAATACAAGACAGGACTCAGATTGAAGTAATGACTGGGCGATGATAATGGTTGGGTGAGTGTTAATGGCTGGTTGAGTGGTAATAGTTGGGTGAGTGGTAATAGCTGGGTTGGGTGAGTGGTTGTGGTTTGGATGGGTTAGTGGTAATGGGTAGACTGGATAAATGGTAATGGCTGGGTGATAACGGTTAGGTGAGTGGTAATGGTCAGGCTGGGTGAGTGGTAATGGTTGGTGAGTGGTAATGGCTGGGTTAGATGAGTGGTAATGGTTAGACTGGGGAGTGGTAATGGTCAGGTGAGGGGTAATGGTTGCATTGGGTAAGTGGTAATGGATGGACTGGGTGAGTAGTAATGGCTGGGTTTGGTGAGTGGTAATGATTGGGTTGGGTGAGTGGTAATAGTTGGACTGGGTGAGTAGTAATGGTTGGATTAGGTGAGTGTTAATGGTTGGGGGAGTGGTAATGGATGGACTGGGTGAGTAGTAATGGTTGGATTGGGTGAGTAGTAATGGTTGGATTGGGTGAGTGGTAATGATTGGGTTGGGTGAGTGGTAATGGTTGGACTGGGTGAGTAGTAATGGTTGGATTAGGTGAGTGGTAATGGTTGGGTGAGTGGTAATGGTTGGGTTGGGTGAATGGTAATGGTTGAGTTATTATTATTATTATTGTCATCATTTATATAGCGCAACAGTTTCCGCAGTGCTTTACAATAACCAAAGGGAACAAAATACATATAAACGGACATAGGAGCTTACAGTCTAGAGGGATTGGGGTTGAGGAAGACAAGAGGAATTGCACTAGATAGCAGGATCATTAGTGCCAGTGGTTTGGGAATGGTGGGGCCATACAAGCGGCTTCAATTAAGTGTAAGTAGGTGAGCAGAGGGATGAGTTCCATCAGTGATGCGATACGCTAATCTGAAGAGATGGGTTTTGAGTGATTTATTAAAGGCTGAAGGTCAGGGGAGAGTTTGATAGGGCGAGGCAAGTCATTCCACAAGACTGGTGCTGCCCTTGAAGTCTTGGTGGCGAGAGTTGGCTGTGAGCGTGTAGACCGATGACAGGTGGAGATCACCTGCAGATCGGAGTTGTCTAGATGGGACTTGCTTGCTGAGTAACGAAGACATATAGGGAGGGGTTGAGTTATTGAGTGATTTGAACGTGAGCATCAGTATTTTAAACTGTATCCTGAAATGTACAGGAAGCCAATGGAGGGACCAGCAGAGGGGGGAGGTACGCGAGGTGCATCTGGTGAGAAAAATAAGCCTGGCCCCTGCATTCATTACAGATTGCAAAGGGGCGATACGGGAGTTGGGGAGGCCAATAAGGAGCGAGTTGCAGTAGTCAAGTCGTGAAATGACAAGAGCATGAACCAGCAATTTGTGGTATCTTGTGTCAGAAAGGGGCGGACATGGGCAATGTTTTTGAGTTGAAAATAACAGGATTTGGTCACTGTCTGGATGTGGGAAGAGAATGTTAGGTCAGAGTCAAAAGTGACTCCAAGGCAGCGAGCTTGGGGTGTTGGGCTAATGGGTATTCCATTTACTCGTAGAGAGATAGGTGTTCTTGGGTTCTTCTTGGAGGGAGGAATGACGAGAATTTCAGTTTTGGCAAGATTGAGTTTAAGGAAGCAGGAAGCCATCCAATTTGAGACAATGGAGAGACAGTCAGTGACTCGCTCCAGGAGACCTGGAGAGAGATCAGGGGAGGAGAGGTAAATTTGAGTGTCATCAGCGTATAGGTGGTACTGGAATCCAAAAGAGCTGATCAGTTTTCCTAGAGAGGCATTGTAGACTGAAAAAAGTAGAGGGCCCAGTACTGAACCTTGGGGCACCCCAACAGAGACAGGCTGCCAGGAGGAGGTACTCCCAGCAAAGGAGACACTAAACGATTGTTGGGACAGGTAGAAAGCGAACCATGAAAGAACAGAACCTTGAAGGCCTATATCACTAAGAGTTTGAAGGAGGATTGAGTGGTCAACTGTATCAAAGGTAGCAGAGAGGTCAAGAAGGATCAGCAGTGAGTAGCAACCATTGGATTTAGCAGTTGCAAGGTCATTGGTCAGTTTTGCAAGAGCTGTTTCTGTATGTGTGCAGCGAGCGAAAGCCAGATTGCAGAGGGTCAGGGAGAGAGTAGGTGTTGAGGTAGTCAGTCAGACGGGCATACACAAGCTTTTCGAGGAGTTTGGAGGCAAAAAAGAGCAGGGAAACGGGGCGGTAGTTGGAGGGAGCAGTCAGATCCAGAGATTTTTTTTTTAGGATTGGGACTACTCTGGCATGTTTGAGGGGAGCAGGAAAGATCCCAGAGGTTAAAGACAAATTAAAGGTGTGGGTCAAGGATGGTACATGAGAAACAGAAAGTGTTTTGGCAAGATGTGAGGGAATGGGGTCGAGGGGGCAAGTAGTGGGATGAGAGGATTGTAGTAGTTTAAGGACATCTTGTTCAGTAGCTGAAGGGAACGAGTTAAACATGTGAGGATGGACATGTTTAGCATCTTCCTGCATGGGTGAAGATGGCATTGTGGAGATTTCAGTTCTTATCTGTTCAATTTTTGCTGTGAAAAAGCAGGATAGGTCTTCGGCTTTGAGGTCAGTGTGAGGAACAGCCACCGCAGGACGGAGAAGGCAGTTGAAGGTGGCGTACAGGCGTTTTGGGTTCCGGGAGTGGGTGTGTATGAGGGCTGTAAAATATGTCTGCTTGGCTGGAAAAGCGCAGAGCTGTAGGACTGGAGCATAAATTTATAGTGAAGAAAGTCGGAGTGGGAGCGGGTCTTTCTCCAATAGCGTTCAGCAGTTCTAGAACATCTTTGGAGATGCCGGGTCAATTTGTTGTGCCAGGGTTGCAAGTTTTGTCGCCTCATTGACCAGGGTTTGGGTGAGTAGTAATGGTTGGGCTGGGTGAGTAGTAATGGTTGGACTGGGTGAGTAGTAATGGTTGGGTTGGGTGAGTGGTAATAGTTGGGTTGGTTAAATGGTAATGGATTAAAGATTTGGATTAAAGGGCCAAATGATTGAAGACATCATGTCAGTGGGAGGTTTTCGTCATGCTCCTCTTTCTTCACACATCAGTGGACTGTGTTTTATTTCCCTCCAAAGGCAAAACATAAACTTTACTTATTTCCTTCCTGTAATATAAATTTTCAGTAAAATTAGGCTTTTTCATCCCTTTTTGTGAAATCGGGGATTTTCTCTCTTAAACCGTCAGAACGACAGAATATTTTTGGCTGTATTAGTGGTTGAAGACATGCCCAGTCTGTGTGGATTCATGGAATGGAGGTCATCTTGTCGTGTCATTGTATCCTGATTCCTGTTTACTGTTCTGGATATTAATACATGACCTTTGTATTTTCCATCCAACATGCAAACTGTGCAAACACGTTATCGACACGCCACCACCAAGCGCCATATAAAGTCAGACCATGGGGTAAATTAAACATTCCCCCTGATAATTCAACAAGTGACAGCGACTCCAGAACATTGCCATGAGATTTCAGGTGAGTTTATTGGTGTATACGGTTGGGATGCACCGATGCCATTTCTTTGAGTACCGATACTATTTCCAGATTCTCATGATACCGAGTACTGATACTTTTATGTAATGTCACGTGACCAATTCCAATAAATAATTCAGGATTTTGCTGAAAAGACTGTCCATTTTATGCTAACATTGAAATGTATGGCCTGACACCCCATTTACCTACTGCACATACCCTGACCACACACCAGACCTCAGATACATGTATACCCACAGACACCAGACCTCAGACACATGTATACTCCACACAGACCTCAGATACATGTATACCCACTCATACCTCAGATACATACCCCATTCAGACCTCAGATATATATATACCCCACAAAGACCTGAGACACTGGGGCAGATTACATAACCAACATTCCGCTTCGGCTGGCCATGTGTTCCTCTGAGTCCCGGCTGGCCGAGTGTTCAGCTGGCAAGCGAAGCTCATGCGTTAAGGTCTGGAAAAAGAAGTGGCGTCACTAGCATTAGTGACACCGGGTGCTGGATCTTGTAGTGCCCCCCCCCATCCTACCCGTTATTCCTATATACTGTATAGACAACAGCCGTCTTTAAAAGAAGCCACTAGCCTGCAGGAGATCACATCACACCTCACAGAGCAAACCATTATCACACATCTCACACCACACTCAGCCAACATCACTCAAAGCACACAGACTCACACCACACTGAGCAGGGGTCAAGTCCTGTGGAAAAAGTGAGGGAACTCACTCAAGAATTCCACAACCCCCCATTACCTGAAGACAAAAGGATGTATATATACACCCCCCAAGAATCATGTATAACCAGGCATAGACCCCTCCAAATTATATATATCCAGCACAGACCCCAGAATTATATGTTCCAGAGACCTCAGAATTTTATATACCAGCAGCCACTAGAATTGTATGTATCCAGCAGACCCCAGAATTTTATATACCCAGAAAGACCCCAGAATTTTAAATACCAGCAGACCCCAGGATTATACTTACCCAGACAGACAGACCTCCTCCCGCATGTTCCTCCGAGCTCCTGCATGTTGCCGCTGGCTTCTTCTGATCTGAAGGCTGTGAGGCGAACTCGCGAGATCTCGGCAGTAGGCCGCGTCACAACCTTCACAAGGCTGAAGACCGCGGCTGCGCGAAGGAGCAGGCAGGAAACACTTGGGGAACACGGGCCAGTTGAGGGGGCTGCTAGCGGAATGGTGTTAATGCATTCCGCTAGCAGCCCCAGCGATAAACTAAATCGGACCGCAGCGGGAACATGCGTTCCCCCAACGTTCCCACTGCGGGAGAGGTGCGGGACGCCATTCCCGCAGGACTCGAGCCCTGACGCTGAGCCAGCATCACTAAAAGCACAGACTCACACCACACTCAGCCAGCATCAATTAAAGCACACTAAACCACACTAAGCATTGGTCATCACACACACAGACTAACTACACACTCAGCCAGCACACAGATTTACACCACAATCAACCGACCAGCATTAGTCATCATATACAGACTGACACCACATTGAGCCAGTCTGCATCATTCAAAACACCAAGACTCACACCACACTCAGCCAGCATCACTCAAAACACAGAATCCCATCACACTCACCCAGCATCAAAGCACACAGACTCACACAACACTCAGTCAGCATAACGTAAAGCACACAGACTTACACCACACTCAACCAACCAGCATTAGTCATCATATACAGATTTACACCACACTCAGCCAGCCTGCATCATCCAAAACACGCAGACTCCCATCACACTCAACCAGCATCACTCAAAGCACAGACTCACACCACACTTAGCCAACATCAAAACATACAGACTCAAGTTACACTCAGCCAACAAGCATCGGTCTCACACACAAACTCCACACTCAGCCAGCACACTGACATACACCACACTCAGCCAGCACCACTCAAAACACAGACTCACACCACACTCAGCCAGCATCATTCAACACAGACTCACACCACACTCAGCCAACATCACTCAAAACACAAACTCACACCACACTCAGCCAGCATCACTCAAAACACAGACTCACACCACACTCAGCCAGCATCATTCAAAACACAGACTCACACCACACTCAGCCAGCATAACTCAAAACACAGACTCACACCACACTCAGCCAGCATCACTCAAAACACAGACTCACACCACACTCAGCCAACATCACTCAAAGCACAGACTCACACCACACTCAGCCAGCATCACTCAAAACACAGACGACTCACACCACACTCAGCCAGCATCACTCAAAACAGGCTCACACCACACTCAGCCAGCATCACTCAAAACACAGACTCACACACACTCAGCCAGCATCACTCAAAACACAGATGACTCACACCACACTCAGCCAACATCACTCAAAACACAGACTCACACCACACTCAGCCAGCATCACTCAAAGCACAGACTCACACCACACTCAGCCAACATCACTCAAAACACAGACTCACACCACACTCAGCCAGCATCACTCAAACCACACTCAGCCAACATCACTCAAAACACAGACTCACACCACACTCAGCCAGCATCACTCAAAACACAGACTCACACCACACTCATAGTTACATAGTTATATAGTTCTATAGGCTGAAAAAAGACATGTGTCCATCGGGTTCAGCCTCTCCAACATAACCTACTGCTGTTGATCCAAAAGAAGGCAAAAAACCCAGTCTGAATGCTTGCCAATATGCAACATACTGGGAAAAAATTCCTTCTTGACCCCAGAATGGCGTCAGATTCTCCTTGGATCAAGAAGCTTTTACCCACATATTACATATTATAACCCTTAATATTCTGTGTCTGCAGGAAGTCATCCAGTCATTTTTTAAAAGTCTGTACAGACTCTGACCCAACCACCTCAACAGGCAGAGAATTCCACAGCTTTATTGTTCTCACCGTAAAATAACCCTTCCTATGCTTTAAGCTAAATTTTCTTTCTTCCAGTCTAAATGGATGACCCCTTGTCCTATGTATAGTCCTGTTAATGAATAGGTTATCAGACAATGGTTGATAATGGCCCTGTATATATTTATATAAGGTTATCAGATCCCCTCTAAGGCGCCGTTTCTCTAAACTAAACAGGTTTAAGCTTGTTAGTCTTTCCTCATAACTTAACCCTTCCATCCCCCTTATTAATTTAGTTGCCCGTCTCTGCACTTTTTCTAACGCTATAATATCTTTTTTTAAGACCGGTGCCCAAAATCGCACGGCATATTCAAGGTGCGGCCTGACCATTGATTTAAACAGAGGCAA
Organism: Leptobrachium leishanense; assembly: GCA_009667805.1. Taxonomy (NCBI): domain Eukaryota; kingdom Metazoa; phylum Chordata; class Amphibia; order Anura; family Megophryidae; genus Leptobrachium; species Leptobrachium leishanense. The sequence goes on along the minus strand of CM019066.1, from coordinate 35,863,592 downwards.
AATTATGTTTTCATCCCGTGAGTGAACTCCCCTTTTAATGCATGCCAATACTTTGTTGGCCTTGGCAGCTGCTGTTTGACATTGCACATTGTTACTTAGTTTGAAGTCTATGATTATTCCCAAATCCTTCTCCTGCTTGGATTTCCCTAACTCCGTACCATTTAGGGTATGAATTACTTGTGTGTTCTTCACTCCAAAGTGCATAACTTTGCATTTATCTAGATTAAATTTCATCTGCCATTTAAGTGCCCAGTCCCCCAATCTATCTAAATCCCTCTGCAGCGAAGTAACATCCTGCTCACATTGTATTACTTTTCCTAGTTTTGTGTCATCTGCAAACACTGATACATGACTTTCAATGCCTATCTCAAGGTCATTTATAAATAAATTGAATAGTATTTGTCCTATAACAGACCCCTGAGGGACACCACTTACCACTGGTGTCCATCTTGAAAAAGTACCATTTATGACCACTCTCTGTACCCTATCTTTTAGCCAGTTTTCTATCCAAGAACAAGTATTTTCATCTAGACCAATTTTTCTTAATTTAAATAGTAACCTTTTGTGTGGAACTGTGTCGAAAGCTTTGGCAAAATCGAAGTAAATCACATCCACTGCGACCCCCTGATCTATACTGACACTATCACACTGCGACCCCCTGATCTATACTTCTACTTACTTCCTCATAGAACGTAATTAGGTTAGTCTGACATGATCTATGTTTCATGAAACCATGCTGATTTTTGCCAATTACATTATACCTCCCAATAAATTCCTGAATATTATCCCTTAGTAACCCCTCAAATACTTTCCCAGCCACAGATGTTAAGCTCACAGGTCTATAATTCCCAGGCACAAATTTTAAACCTTTCTTAAATATAGGGACCACGTCAGCTTTTCTCCAATCCTCTGGTACTATTCCTGAAAGAAAAGAATCTTGAAAGATTAAGAACAGAGGTTTACATATTTCAACACATAGCTCTCTCAGTACTCGCGGGTGAATTCCATCTGGCCCTAGGGCTTTATTCACATTCACATTGTTTAATTTCTGCAAAACCTTGCCCTGAGTCAACCAGTCACTTTGTATTAGTAAGTTTTTATTAATGAATTGCATGTCTCCTGTTATAGGTTTCTCTTTGATAAATACTGAAGAAAAATAATCATTTAAAATTTCTGCCTTATCCTGATCTTCAGTTAACAATAACCCTGACTCAGATTTTAGTGAACCTACATTTTCACTCTTAGGTTTTTTGGAATTTATGTACCTAAAGAATCTTTTAGGGTTGGTCTTGCTCTCTTTGGCTATTTCTTTTTCATTTTCTAGTTTAGCCCATCTAATCGCATTTTTACATGCTTTATTGGCTGCCCTATATGCTTTATAGGATGCCTCAGATTTATCAAATTTAAAAGCTTTAAATGCCTTCTTTTTATTTTTCATTTCCTTAGTTACCTTCCTACTAAGCCACATTGGTTTCAGTCTGTTTCTTTTATATATTAACCAGTGGAATATATTGTGACGTGTACTTTTCTAGTGTTAGTTTAAGATATTCCACTTATCCTCCGTGTTTTTCCCGTGAAAGAGTTTCTGCCAGTCAATGACATTGAGAGCTTCCTTTATTTTAATAAAGTTGGCCTTTTTAAAATTATATGTTTTAGCATGCCCCTTATGAATGTGTTTTTTGGAGTTTATTTCAAATAGGGATGTGCACCGATTTTTTTTTCGATTCGATTCGATTCGATTTTTCGATTTTTCAAACTTTTCGATTCGGCTCGTTTCGACTGCTTTCTGTTTCGATTCGGTTCGGTTCGATTCGGTTTTCGGGTACATTTATTTTTCGGAATATCGACCATTTTTCGTATTTTCGGGTAACTTCACTAGGTTTTCTGTATCGACTTTTCGTTATTTCGGAAAATTTTCGTTTTTCGGAATTGTACATGGCTTTCGGCATATCGCCAATTTTTCGTTTTTCGGAACTTTTCGTTTTTTCGGAATTGTACATGTTTCGGCATATCGCCAATTTTTCGTTTTTCGGAACGTCTGTTCTCGTTTCAAAGCTGTCTAACTATTCGTTTTGATGAAAACTACTATGGTTTACTTTTTTAATACTACTTTATATATTTTTTATAATACATTTTTGGTTTGTTTTTCGGATCCAATAATTCATTATGTCGATACGATAATTCTGGCGATTCTATCGTGTTTTTTTAATTAACCCTTTCGCTGCTGAGGCTTTTCCCGCCCCTGTGCTGAGGTCATTTTTACCGGTTTCGCTCATCATGTTTAAACGTGTTTTGAAGCTTATTTTAGTATATGACCCAGACATATTATATATCATTCTTTCCGGCAGACTGTGCAGATTCATAATATGTCATTATTATATGTATACGTCATGACCTGTCTGTATATTATAAAAAAAAATGCAATAAAATATGAATTTTCAATAATTTACAATGTGTAAAGTGTTTTTTTTTTCACATTTTAACATGCGAGCAATTGCGGTTATATTTTGTATGGGGTGCGCTTGTTAAAAAAATTAGAGATGGGGTCTCGTTACATTTTTTTTTGGGGAAAATTACACGATTTTTAACAAACGCACCGCATACAAAAATCGTTAGTGCAGCATCATTGTTCACATTATAATTGAAATGGGAACAATATTGCTGCATTAACAAAACAAAAAAAAAGAAAAAAAAATTGTTTATTATTTTTTTATAAATGTTTTTAAATATTTTTTTAATTTTTTTACAAACGTTTTTCACATTCGTGTTTGGTATCGTTGGAACAGCCATGCTCTGGCTGATCCAACAATACCAAACTTTAACCCCTAGCTGCCATGGATCGGGAGATAGGGGGTTCATTTTGGAACCCCTATCTCCACCATTGGTGGCAGCTTGGGGTTAACTCCAGGACTGGCGTCATCGTGCTATGCACGATGACGCCAGTCCTCAGGGGGAGTTACCGGAAGCTTGGCCGACATCCGACATCCTCATGGATATGCCCCAGCTCCTCATGGATATTGCCCCAGCTCCTCGTGGACATGCCCCAGCTCCTCATGGATATTGCCCCAGCTCCTCGTGGACATGCCCCAGCTCCTCGTGGACATGCCCCAGCTCCTCGTGGACATGCCCCAGCTCCTCGTGGACATGCCCCAGCTCCTCGTGGATATGCCCCAGCTCACACATGGATTTGCCCCAGCTCCCGTGGATATGCCCCAGCTCACACATGGATTTGCCCCAGCTCCTCGTGGATATGCCCCAGCTCACACATGGATTTGCCCCAGCTCCTCGTGGATATGCCCCAGCTCACACATGGATTTGCCCCAGCTCCTCGTGGATATGCCCCAGCTCACACATGGATTTGCCCCAGCTCCTCGTGGATATGCCCCAGCTCACACATGGATTTGCCCCAGCTCCTCGTGGATATGCCCCAGCTCACACATGGATTTGCCCCAGCTCCTCGTGGATATGCCCCAGCTCACACATGGATTTGCCCCAGCTCCTCGTGGATATGCCCCAGCTCACACATGGATTTGCCCCAGCTCCTCGTGGATTTGCCCCAGCACCTCGTGGATATGCCCCAGCACATGGAATGCCCCAGCTCCTCATGGATATGCCCCAGCTCCTCATGGATTTGCCCCAGCACATGGAATGCCCCAGCACCTCATGAAAATGGCCCCAGCTCACCTCCGCTGCCTTTTTCGCTCCCTCAGAGCGTCCGGCGGCGCAGAGCTTGGGCGCTCGCCAGGGGGAGCCACGTGACCAGCTGCGATTGGCTGGTGACGTGTTTCCTCCAGGCGAGCGTCGAAGCTGCATGCTTCGGACGCTCGCAGGGAGTGAAAAACGCGGCGGAGGGTGAGACACCCGCCCTTAGGGTGACGGTGTCACCCTAAAGGCGGGTGTCACCTGGTGCGGGCCGCACCCCCGCCCCCATGTTACGACGCCACTGGTATATACATTTAACGGCCGCACGCCCACGGACTTACTCTATCCAAACAAAGTTCAGAATGATGTGAAACATTGGGACTTTTTGGATAGATTTCGATTTTCGACTATCCAGAACTTAAAAAAATAAAAAAGGTCGAAATCTAATGCAAAAGTCCCGATGTTTCACATCAGGATGTCAGATATTAATAGGCTTGTGCACTGATTTTTTTTTCGGTTCGATTAGATTTGTTCTGATGTTTAAAATTTTTGATTCGGCTCGTTTCAACCGATTTCTGTTTCGATTCGGTTTGGTTTGGCTCGTTTATCGTGTAAATTTTTTTTTGAATATCGACCATTTTTCGTATTTTCGGGTCAGTTTGCTGTTTTTTTGTATCAACTTTTCGTGATTTCGGAATTTTTCATTTTTTTCGGAACGTCTGTTCTCCTCGTTTCAAAGCTGTCTAACTCTATTCGTTTTGATGCGTAAACTACTATGGTTTACTTTTTTATACTTTATATATTTTTTATAATAAATTTTTGGTTTGTTTTTCGGATCCGATAATTCATTCTGTCGATACGATAATTCAGGCGATTCTATCGTGTTTTTTTTTATTAAATAAAGATCCTTTTTTTCTTATGAATATACATTTCACAACTTTATTTATTTAATCACATTAAAAAAATGGTATGAAAGCCAAGGAACAAAAAAAAAGAACTAAACTATTTAAAAAACGCTAAACTGACCCGAATGGTCTGACTTTAAGATAAAAACCAGAACAAAAAGTTTTTAAAACGGAAAAAGTAGTTGATCAAAATGATCTGAAATTAAAAAAAAAATAAAATGATTAAGGCTAGGGTCAGACTAACGCATTTTTCACGTTGTCCGTGAAAATGTGCGTTCGAAGAATGGACGTATTTTTTCACGGAATACGCAATAGCGGTCATACTATGCGCAGTTTCATCCGTGATTTTGTACGGATCATCAATAAAACACTTCTTGCATCTGGACGTTATGTTGGCCGGACATTAGCAGCGTCTGATGTCTCCAATTCACGCACACACGCCGCTAGCGGACGCAGCGCACTCTGTACGTCAGTACTAGTGGTTTAACGTTCTCGAAAAAATGCGTTCATTTTCCACTTGCGTTGTGCAGCCGGACTTTTGTGCAACCGTACTTCGTATATTGGCCGTCATTGCCCGGCATCTGCTGCTAGTCCGGCCGTGATTAAGTGCGCCAGAACGCGCGTTCGCACTGCCTCAGTCTGACCCTAGCCTTAAAGGTTTCAGACAAAAAAAAAATTAACCCTTTCGCTGCTGAGGCATTTCACGGCTTCCCTTCACGCCTGTGTGCGGCACTGCGGTCTGCTGCTGAGCTCATTTTTTACAGTTTCGCTCCTCTTGTTTAAACGCGTTTTGAAGCCTTCTTTTATAATATGACCCAGACATGTTATATATCGTTCTTTCCGGCAGACTCGGCAGATGATTCATAATATATCATTATCATATGTATGCGTCATGTCCTGTCTGTATATTATAAAAAAAAATGCAATAAAATTAGAATTTTCAATGTTTGTTTTACAAGGTGTAAAGTGTTTTTTTCACATTTTATCATGCGAGTGTTTGCGGTTATATTTTATGAGTTGCGTTTGTTAAAAAAAAATTGAAAAGGGGACTTGTTATATTTTTTGGGTGAAAATTACACAGTCACATTCATGGCCACAAATATGTTGACAAATTTATGACAAAGGGTCCATAGAAATGTCAATAAATTTATGTACATATGATTTTAACAGTGTGGACTGGAAACCAAGCAATACATAATTAACTTATTAACGTAAAGCAACGCACACAACAGGAAAATATATAAAAAAATAGAAAATTTATTTACATGGGGAAGGATGGCAAACTGCCCAACGGGGGCACAAACAACACAAACAAACATCTTCCAGTCTAAGCCAGGCGATAATTACTGGCATTTGAGGAGATGTTGGAGCTGGTCCGCATCTTCGATAACAAGGAATATGACTGCAGTAAGGGCCCTTACGCAGGAAGAGTAATTTGAGAAAGGATCGGAACAGAGAAGTTACGCGCACCACCATCCTAGAGTGTTTGGGAAGGACGGTACGAAGGACCAGATCAGAAAACGCTGGTCCGACCCAAAGCAGGCGAGCAGGAGCAGCTGAGGCAGTTGTTGCTCTTCTTACTGCCGCTCAAGCATGTCCGCGGTGTTGACTAGCTGCTCACGGAGGACCTGCAGCAGTTCCTGGACGTTGTCAAGTGTCCGGACTGCCAGGCGAAGCTGCTGACCAATTGCCTCCGAGTCCCGAGGTCTGGCTTCTCCTTCTATATATCCAATAAATGAAAGAAGGAAAATACAGTAAGTAAAGCAGGTTTCTATTTTTGACTGAAAGTCTTGAAAAAATATAACAGTAGTATATACCAGTGCTGGCAGCTTCCTGAGGCTCCTCCTCCTCCTCCGACTGATCCCCCACGACCACCGTCAGCATATCCAGGCTATATGTAAGAAATTAAAGAAATAAAAAATACAGTAAACAACAAAACTGATTTATTTTTGAACAAAAGTCGATGCAAAATACAACAGTAAAAAAAAAAACCTGGACTGGCGGCCTCTGGCTCCCTCTCTTCCTCTTCCTCCTCCTCCTCCTCTTCCTCCTCCTGCACCTCTTGTGCTATACATAAAAAAATTTAATTAAAATACAGTAAACAAAAAATGTTTCTGTTTTTGACCAAAAGTCGTTGCAAAATAAAACAGTATATACCAGCGCTGGTGGACGCCCGTGGTTCCTCCTCCTCCTCCGGGGCACTGGTGCCCGCCGGGGCAGATTCGGCGGCCTTCTTCCTGTCTTCTGCCAAATTCAAAAAATAACACGTAAATAATGCAGACTGGAAAAAATGGTATATCTATACACTATATTGCCGAAAGTATTGCGACACCCCCTCCACTACCCCACTACCAGAGGCCTGTTCAGTACCTCAGCAGCTGCTGAATTGCTGCAGCAGTGTCGTTGAACCCTTTGGATGCGAATTTTGAATCCAAAATGGCCGATGATTTCTTAATGAAAAATTCAGATTGTTTTTCGGATCACTCGGACAAAATATAATAAAGAGAAGCAGTCAGCACAATTCCGTTTTGTACGCACACACCACAAATGATAGTTTTTAATGAATAAACGTTATGTTTACTTCTGAAACAATAATATATAATTTGAACTGTAATATATGTCTATGTACAGGGGGAAATAATAAATAAATATTTTGTGCTTTGGTTAACAGAAACCGCAAAATTAACATTGCTGTACGGAATTATTACTTGCTTCGAGGCGGCGGCCATCTTGCTGTACGGCATTGTTACTGCTTCATGGCGGCGGCCATCTTTAAAACGTCACACTCAGCATCTCCTCGGGTCGCTGCAAGTGCTAGGTTAGCATGCTGAGCGGTTGAACGGCGTTCAATGGCAAGTTGCTAACTTAGCACTTGCAGCGGCTGAGGTATTGAACAGGCCTCAGCTTGACCCCCCCACTACTCCCATCTCATACATATATTGCACACAGACATATATTACCGTTCATTTATATATTTTTTTCAGAAGTAAACATTACGTTTTTATTCAATAAAAACTATTATTTGTGTTGTGTGCGTACAAAACGCATTGTGCGACTGCTTTTAGTTATTTTATAGAAGGCCTCAGCCTCCGTTTCACTTTCAGTTTCTGCGAATAAAACTGGATATTGCAGAAACAACAGAAATCCACCATTTTGTTTTGAAATTTGCATCTAAAGCATTCAGTGTCACTGCTGCAGCAGCTGCATTGAACGCAGCTCTGTTATGCACTTTCAGAAGAACTACATGTCCCATCCTTGTTGTGCTACACTACCACTTAGCAGAGACGCAGAGATTTTTATTGATGCGCAGGTGGGAGCCAATATTGGGCAAGCTGCGGGTCATCTCGTATGCATCACTCAATCACAACAACCTCCCCCCCCAGCACACTACAGACTATACACACTGTGCCAAAAGAAATCCAGCATTGTAACTTCATCTACATACATCAAATGTCACAATTTTCACGAATACGTAAAATCACAAAAAAGAAGAGCTATGGCAAAAATGCATGTATGGCGAGTCGTGAAAACGCAAAGCTATACACAATCACATTGCATGAAAAAAGGACTAGATAAATCAACGTATTTCTGTGCACATTAGCACATGCAAGCACATTATTATTATTATACAGGATTTATATAGCGCCAACAGTTTGCGCAGCGCTTTACAATATAACGTGACACTTACGTTTCGCTATGATGCGGCGGAGGTGCCTCAGCTGCTTCTGTTCCCGCACCTTCAAATCGGACCAGCGTTTCCTCAGCTGATCCTTCGAGCGTTCCTTCCCAAAATTCACCAAAATTGTGGTGCGTACCTTCTCCAAGATCCGATCCTTTCTCGCGTTACTCTTCCTGCGGTACGGGCCCCTACTACAATCATAATCCTTGCCATCAAAGATGCGGACAAGCTCCAACATCTCCTCAAATGACATATTTGTGGCTCGCTTCACTTTCTTCCTGGGTACTGGTACTTCTGGTGATGACGAGGTAGTATTACTGTGTGCAGCGGCCATTTTGTTGAATAATAACAACAACAATATTTTGTTAAAAAGTTGTCAATAAAAAGTGCTCAATAAAGTTACGATATTCGCGCGCGCATGCGCGACCCGCGGTCGAATTCAAATACGAAAATTCTTATCGGATCATGGAAAAATTAAACTTTACAGAATCAGCGATATAACAGATAATAGTTAAATAATACGATGTCCAGACTTACCGAAATGGAACCGAAATCCCGAATGGAACTGAAATCATGAATAGACTATATAGAGGGAAAGTAAATTTCGATTTGACACATTTCAAAGTCCATTCGAAAATTCCGAAAATTTTTCGATTTGGCTCGGAAAACTTTTCGGATTTCGGAACAATTTTTCGTTTTTTGGAAAGTCTGTTCTCGTTTCAATTCAAAGCAATAGATTTCGATTTGACACATTTCAAGTTCATTCGAAATTCCGAAAAAATTTCGTTTCGACTCGGAAAACCTTTTCGATTCGGACATTTTCGGGTCTAAATATTTTCGGAATTTCGATCGAATCGAAAGACCCGAATCGGGAAATTTCGTGAAAATTCCGAAATTCCGAAACCCGAAACGCACATCCCTAATTTCAAAAGTCACCATATTATGGTCGCTGTTTCCCTACTGTTCCTTTACATTAAAGGAACACTCCAACAAAAAAATCACCCCCCGTTTTTTTTTCCTAACCTATCCCTATTCCCTTAATAAAACCTTCTTTTTTTTTTCTTTTCTTGTAACTGCAATACTTACCTTTAAAATCCTCTGGTTTCCAGCGGCGTTTTTTTTTTTTATACTCACCTCCCTCCTCTTCCGCTCCCGTCCTTCTTCTTGCTGCGTCTTGGCTTCTGGTTTACGTGAGAAGCGCGCATGCGCGCCTCTCACATAAGCCAGCCAATCGGCAGGCTTCCTCCCGGCTCCCTCTGAGGATTAGTGTTGCGCGCAAGAGGATGCGCGCAACACTAACCCGAAGAGGGAGCCGCCAGCTTCTGCGGGGAGTAGGAGACGTCATCGCGCTGAAAGCGCGATGACGTCTCCTACTCGGCAAAAGTCGGCAGAAGCGGGAAATATGATTCCCGCTCTGCTGACTGACAGCTGGGAGGGCGGAGTAAAGTCCTCCGCCTCTCTCAGCTGTTTTCAGCCTTTTCTGCAGATCGGCTGAGCGGAGGGAGGGGGGACAAAGGGCAGGATACTCCGGGCATCATGACCACCTAAAATAGCTTAGGTGGTCATGTTGCTTAGAGTATCCCTTTAATATTTGAGAAAAGATCCACATTATTTGTTATAACCAGGTCCAAACAGTTATCCTCTCTAGTTGGTGTTTCTACCAGTTGTGACATGAAGGTATCATTTAAAATGTTCAGAAACCGGATTCCCTTTGCTGAATTACAAGTCCCACTATCCCAATTAATGTCCGGGTAATTAAAATCTCCAATAATTAAAGTGCTACCATGATCTGCAGCCTTCCTAATTTGCTCTAACAGTTGTTCTTCCTCATCATTATCTATATTAGGTGGTTTATAGCATATGCCAACCAATAGTTGACTTCCCTGTTTATTCCCCAACAAAATATTTACCCATAAGGATTCCACATTTCCCTCATCGCTTTCCAGTTGTGTAATATTAGGCTTTAAATCCTGATTTACATATAAACACACTCCACCCCCTTTCTTATGTTTCCTATCCTTTCTAAACAATGTATAACCGTTTAAGTTTACAGCCCAGTCATGCGTTTCGTCCCACTACGTTTCTGTTATTCCTATTATGTCGTATTGCTTAGTGTTTGCTATTACCTCTAGTTCCCCCATCTTGTTATTGAGGCTCCTTGCATTAGCAAGCATACATTTAATGTTGTCTTTACCCACACATGCTGAATGCGACTATACATTACACTCAGACAACATCACTCAAAACACAGACTCACACCACACTCAGTCAGCATCACTCAAAACAGACTCACACCACACTCAGCCAGCATCACTCAAAACACAGACTCACACCACACTCAGCCAGCATCACTCAAAACACAGACTCACACCACACTCAGCCAGCATCACTCAAAAAACAGACTCACACCACACTCAGCCAGCATCACTCAAAACACAGACTCACACCACACTCAGCCAGCATAACTCAAAACACAGACTCACACCACACTCAGCCAGCATCACTCAAAACACAGACTCACACCACACTCAGCCAGCATCACTCAAAACACAGACTCACACCACACTCAGCCAGCATCACTCAAAACAGGCTCACACCACACTCAGCCAGCATCACTCAAAACACAGACTCACACCACACTCAGCCAGCATCACTCAAACCACACTCAGCCAACATCACTCAAAACACAGACTCACACCACACTCAGCCAACATCACTCAAAACACAGACTCACACCACACTCAGCCAGCATCACTCAAACCACAGACTCACACCACACTCAGACAACATCACTCAAAGCACAGACTCACACCACACTCAGTCAACATCACTCAAAACACAGACTCACACCACACTCAGCCAGCATCACTCAAAACAGACTCACACCACACTCAGCCAACATCACTCAAAACACAGATGACTCACACCACACTCAGCCAGCATCACTCAAAACAGACTCACACCACACTCAGCCAACATCACTCAAAACACAGACTCACACCACACTCAGCCAGCATAACTCAAAACACAGACTCACACCACACTCAGCCAGCATCACTCAAAACAGGCTCACACCACACTCAGCCAGCATCACTCAAAACACAGACTCACACCACACTCAGTCAGCATAACTCAAAACACAGACTCACACCACACTCAGCCAGCATCACTCAAAACAGACTCACACCACACTCAGCCAGCATCACTCAAAACACAGACTCACACCACACTCAGCCAGCATCACTCAAAATACAGACTCACACCATACTCAGCCAGCATCACTCAAAACACAGACTCACACCACACTCAGCCAGCATAACTCAAAACAGACTCACACCACACTCAGCCAACATCACTCAAAACACAGATGACTCACACCACACTCAGCCAGCATCACTCAAAACAGACTCACACCACACTCAGCCAACATCACTCAAAACACAGACTCACACCACACTCAGCCAGCATAACTCAAAACACAGACTCACACCACACTCAGCCAGCATCACTCAAAACAGGCTCACACCACACTCAGCCAGCATCACTCAAAACACAGACTCACACCACACTCAGCCAGCATAACTCAAAACACAGACTCACACCACACTCAGCCAGCATCACTCAAAACAGACTCACACCACACTCAGCCAGCATCACTCAAAACACAGACTCACACCACACTCAGCCAGCATCACTCAAAATACAGACTCACACCATACTCAGCCAGCATCACTCAAAACACAGACTCACACCACACTCAGCCAGCATAACTCAAAACACAGACTCACACCACACTCAGACAACATCACTCAAAGCACAGACTCACACCACACTCAGACAACATCACTCAAAACACAGACTCACACCACACTCAGCCAGCATCACTCAAAACACAAACTCACACCACACTCAGCCAGCATCACTCAAAACACAGACTCACACCACACTCAGCCAGCATCACTCAAAACACAGACTCACACCACACTCAGCCAGCATAACTCAAAACACAGACTCACACCACACTCAGACAACATCACTCAAAGCACACAGCCTCACACCAAACTCAGCCACCATCACTTAAAGCACACCGACTCATACCACACTCAGCCAGCATCATTCAACAAACAGACTCACACCACACTCAGGCAGCATCGTTCAACAGACAGACTCACACCACACTCAGGCAGCATCACTCAAAACACAGGCTCACACCACACTCAGCCAGCATCGTTCAAAGAACACATACTCAAACCACATATACTGTATATATTCACACTCACACTGCTATAACGCTCTCATCCAGGGACTGATTGATACAGGGGCAGGGTGGATGGCGGCCTTGTTGAGGGGCGTGAGCCGGCTGCCTGCACACAAATGCCTGGCCTTTCTGCTGCTCTATCTTCCCTCCTCTGCTGCTCCCATACAGAACTGACAGGAAGTGACACATGGCGTCAGCGGAGGTCACTTCCTTTCAGTCCTGTATGGAGGAGGGAAGAGAGCAGAGGCGCATTTAGTTCCTCAGCCGCTGCAAGTGCTAAGTTAGCAGCTTGGCACTGAACGCTGTGCTGCAGCTCATTGCTCAGCACTGCTACCTTAGCACTTGCAGCCAAGTGGAGAGCTGCTGCAGAGTAGCTGAGTGTGAGGTGGGAAAGATGGCCGCCTCCACGAAGCAAATAACAATACAATAAGGAAATGTTCAGTTTGAAGTTTTGGTGGAGCAAAACACCAAGGGCCAAATTACATTCCTAGCGGTAAAAAGGGGGCGCTGGGGAGGAAAAACTGCGCCCATAGTTTTCCCCCTAGCGTGCCCGTTTTACCCCTAGATTACAAAGCTGCCTTCATTGTTACCACGCGCAAAGCCCCGGGATGCGCACGGCAGCGCTGAGTGCCGCCACGTGCATCCTCTCAATGGAGTCCATAGGGCTAGTCCGGCCAGTCGGCATAGTGATATGCAGGGGGAGACTGGGGGGACCTTTTCCCCCAGTCTCTCCCTGCTCCTGCCGGACTGAGGAGGCGGACAGAGTCGTGGTCCTCGCCGCGGGGCAGGTGAGTATACGATTTGTTTATTTTGGGTTTTTTTGCAGAAACGGAATCCGATAGCACCAAGTCCTGGCTCTGGATAACTTTTTGTTAACCGCGGCCAGACATTAATCAGCGTTAGGACTTTGTAATCCTGCGCTGATTAACACTTTGCGCTCCCCATGTTAAGTATAGGGAGCGCAAAGTACAGTAACCTCGTGCTGAGAAGCACAAGATACCAAACGCTAACGGGTTTCTTAACCCATGAGCCTTTGGATTATAATTTGCGGTAACTACTTGGGCTAACGTTCACGCAGGTGAGCACTAACGTTAGCACCAAGTATGCAATTTGGCCCCAAATATTTATTGAAACATGGTAACATTTACACTAAAGTGATAATAAAATGGACAACAGTGGATTTTGCAGAAACAGCACCTTTCATTAAGCAATCCTCCGTCCTTTTGCTTCAATATTCACAGCCACAGCGTTCAGTGAGACGGCTGCAATGTAGCATTTAGCAAAGAGAGAGGATGTCTGACAACTCAGTAAATCTTTAAAAAAATGAATGTGTAATAAAAAAATAATGATTTTTATTTTAGTTTTATAGGGATAGGAGCCGGCCACAGCAAACATCTTTCTCTATAAAAGTTAAAATAAATATTATTTTTTTTACAGTTTTATTTTTAACCAGAGGGGAGGCACCTTGATGTGTAAAAATAAAAAATAAAAAAAGAGAGAGTTTTTTTTAGTTTTAAAGAGCAAGGCGCCCCCTTGTGGCGGGCACCTGTCGGCACATTTCTCCTTTGCCTAACTGTAAATCCAGCCCTGTCTTGTTTGAGCGATGCCTGACATAAAGCCTCTGTACATGTAATTGCAGATGTGGAAGCCGCCCACTTTCCTTCTCCTGTTCTTCTGCTTGAGTTTCATTGTGACCGTTAACGGTTTCACAGATGATGACCTACAACTGATAACAGAATATGTACATTTGACATACAGGTAAGCAATGATGCTATCATGGAACCAGATTCCCTATTTGTTTACCCCCTATGCTTTTACCCCCTAAGCCCACTCTCCCTGTCTAACTCACATAGTTAGTTTGGCAAAGCCCCATTTCCTCCTTAGCAAAGCTTCTCTTCTTGCCAGTTTATCCATAGAGGCACTTGAGTAAACATCCTGTGCTATACTAGGCTATTGCATCCAGTTTTACCTTCCACCCATAAGAAAGTATACCAAGAGAAACTCTCTCCATCCACCTTCCTCCCATAACAAAGCATATCAAGAGAAGCCCTCTCTATCCTCCTTCCACCCATAACAAAGCATACCAAGAGAAGCCATCTCTATCCACCTTCCACCCATAACAAAGCATACCAAGAGAAGCCATCTCTATCAACCTTCCTCCCATAACAAACCATACCAAGAGAAGATCTCTCTATCCACCTTCCACCCATAACAAAGCACACCAAGAAAAGATCTCTCTATCCACCTTCCTCCCATAACAAAGTATGCTTCAGAGACGCTCTCTCTACCCACATGACACCTTTTATTTGCTGTTACTTTCCCAATAAAGTTAAGAAAACAAAAAGGACTTTGTGTGCTTTTAAAAGAGGATGAGTTAAGCTATCTGACTTCAGTCATATCCTGCATGTGACATTCACTTCTCACATATGACCCTGGGGTTCCAGAATAGATGCATTCCAGTTTACTGTGGTGAGTGCTGATAGTAGCCTAAACTCAAGGCTCAACAGAAAACATAATTTTTTTTATCATCGCAGCCTCTCTCATCCTCATATGTTCCATTAAGAAAGCCATGTTCAGAAGTTCAAATGGTTTCTTAACTACATTAATTTTTGGGGAGGGGGGCTGGTGGGTCTGTGCTTTGGTAGAGATGAGCGGGGCCTGACAGGGAGCTCAGTGACACTGGAAGCTTAACCTGTGGCGAATCAATCCCTATGGAAGCCATACCTCGCATGGTGATAAACTGTTTGCTGTGTGGCTCACTGGGAAAAAGTTTGGGGGAGCCCAACAAAGGCTTCTATATGCCTTGAAATTTCACCTCGACTAAAAGCTACCCAGCCCTGGGTTGATGCTATATTTCAAGGCATATAGCAGGGTATGGATCACATGAAAGATTATGGGTGAGACGTAAACTTGGGGTGACGTCTTGTTGGGTCGGCTTAGAGTTAGGGAAAGCAGGGTCTGATTTTTTTTTAGGCTGAAGGGAAGGGTGAGCTCCTACTTGAAGGATGCGACATATAAAAGTATACATGTTACAGACGCGTTTCGCTGTGATTTCTCCTTTGTTTGATACAGTCCGTCAGTGTCTTAATAGTATTACCATTAGATTTTCGATATTTTTTTCTTTACTTTATAGTTTTTATGCTTTTTAAGCTTAGGGAAACGTTTTCTTCCTTCATTGTAGAATCACCAAACAACACGCCTACACCGTCAAGTTTGATGCAAACGAATGCAGTGGCCTCACTAATAACGTTATAGCGAATGCTCTGAAAAATGATAAAGCCAATGCTGTGAGAAGTAAAGTCCTAACGAATGAAATCTACATAGGACAAAGACTGATAATGACTTCTTATAAAGACATCGGTAACAACAAAAGGGTACATGCCGAATATCTGCTCCTCTCTCCAGCGGCTGACTCAATATACTCTCCAGTGGAACAGCTACTGAGGAAAGCTCCCACAGCTGGATGTGCTTTATTCTACACCTTAAACTCACCCTGTCAGACGTATTGTACTAATCCTAATGGGCCATATAATATCGTGCCAAAGCTAGTCCAGTTTGCTGGTGTCGCTAACAAGGCGTTTGTCTATAAGCAGATCTATAATGAACCCGGTAAAACCTGCTGTCCAGGTCGCCTGAGCGATGTTAATGCTAAAATGCCTCTGTATCGATGCTCCGATCTGTGCTACAAATGCTTTACCACGTCAACCATTAATAATAAATGTTTATCTTAACTGATCATTTGTATCAGACGATTTCCTCAGGGGCGGCAACGTTTAATTTCGACAAAAACCTGATTTATGGGAAATCACACGGAAACAGAAGCGATTCCTGCCCATCAGACGGGACCTGAGGAACCTGACCTGCTGCTTGTTGCATGAAAAATCATAAGGAATGTAAACATTTAGCACGTGTGATTTTCTGTCTCTATGTCTGTATCCATCGCGTCGCTGCAGATTTTCAATCCATTCTCTGTATTTTAAATCAATAAATGTTTGCCATTATCTCGTCTTCCTATGCCTAAATATTAAGAATCAAAAAATCGCGTGAAACACTATGGTGCTTGATTATCCTTGAGAAAGCTGTTCTTAGCAGCGAAACGCATCGGATGTGTCCGCGCTTTATGTTTTTTCTGCAATAAGTAACCCCCTTTTGTGACAGACCCCGGATACCCCGACCGAGGCTCCTATTACATTCTTCGCGCAGTGCGTTCTGCCTTTCCCTATATGCGCATTTGCGCGAGGGGCAAAACCCTTTGCACTAAACATCGTATTACAACGTTCGCGCAAATGATGCGCTTTATCATTTTACGCGGATGGACCTGCATGAGCGTGATGATCTGTGTGCGTCCTATACTTAACATTGTGAGCACAAATGCGTTCGTGTGCTGGTATGCGGATGGTATTACAATCGATGCGCATCTTTTTACAAACGACGTTTGCGCGCATAATTTTAACGTGGTGGTAACGGCAAATCTGAACGTTCTGGCCGAAATGAAAAACACCAGCACAAAAAAAAATACAGCACAGTATAGTTACACATTCTACACATACCCAAACCAAAAAAATTGTGAATTGTGCGTGTTTTTATTATTGCTGCAGCATGTATACTCAGATTTATTTTGACAGGCGCAAAAACGTTAGTGAGTCAATTAAGGTAAATTGATGTCAATTAAGGTTCTTAATTCTGATTGGCTGAATCTGGCGAAAAAAGACAGTCCGCGCACTGATTTACGTGCGCTACTTCACTGTACGCGTTTTACACTTCGTTTCGCGAGTCATTTTTATGGACATTATTTTTTGACGGATGAGAAATTGCGTTCGGCTCGGTATACCACATTAATTTTCGCGCGATAAAGCTGGTAGATGCGCGCAAAACAATTTGCGCTGTACGATCAAAATTGCGCAAAGAATGTAATAGGGGCCAGAGTATCTCCGCCAAACCAGTGTCTCCTGCCCTCCAAAGTCAATCCCAGCAGGCAGATTCGCCGCAACCAGCCCTTAACCCCAATCACCGGACAACACAGATGTTGAGGGTTTAAGGCTGGGGTCAGACCAGCGCACTTTTAACGTGCGTTCTGGCGCACATAATTACGGCCGCAGTAGCAGCATATGACGGGCAATGACGGCCAATATACGATGTGCGGTCGCACAAAAGTCCGGCCGTGCAACGCAAGTGGAATTTGAACGCATTTTTCTGAGAACGCTGAACCGCTAGTACTGACGTACAGAGTGCGCAGCTGCGGCATAGCGGCGTGTGTGCGTGATTAGGAGATGTCAGACACTGCTAATGTCCAGCCTACATAACGTCCAGACGCAAAAAGAGTTTTATTGACGATCCGTACAAAATCACGCCCGAAAATGCGCGTCGTCTGACCGTTTTTGCGCATTCCGTGAAAAAATACGTCAATGCGTTCGGACGCACTTTTTCACGTTCACGGGGAAAATGCTTTCGTCTGACCCTAGCCTTAAACACGAGGATCAACTGTTTCTTGAAACAAAGGACATCCACTTTACAGGCACCGGCAGGGACAATCCCCCTTCGGCAAACATAGATAATGAATGCGAACAGACCAATCACATTTAGGGACATACCCCTTAGACGTGTCCTAGAGGGGAGGGGACAAGGGACAAACAATGGAAACTCGACACTGGTCCATTCAAACAGAAACTGCAGTTGAAAGACATAAAGGGATTATTTTGCCTTCGTGCCCTGTCATAACCTGATTAACACACAATACCAAGAGGGGGAGGATGGGGAGAAGGGATGAAACGTATATAGGGACATAATTACTTTCCATACGCCATACGGTTTCTGAGGGAACTAGTCTTCTTTTTAAAAGTGCTATGTTCCTTTTAGCCCAGCCAGGCTAATAAGTCCAGGTAGCCGAAAAGGGTTCCATGATCCCATCTACAAGTACTGCGTTCACTTGGTTCCAATGGGCCGGCGACCGTGGATACGGAGGGTGTCCTGCTATGCCTCAGCAGTTTGAGGAACCGTTCCAGTGTCTCGGTTATGGAAGGGGCGTCTGTCTATTGTAGGTGCAATATCGCACCGCAGACACCCCTTGGCCCTGGCTTTCCAGCTGATAGTACGTTTTGGCTGTAAATAGCCTTGAATCCATCCAGGGCCATAATCACTCGGTAGATGGTCCACCCACAACCCCCTCTAAGCCACACAGTGACGGTCCAGTCCATCACACCTTTGTTTTAACATGGTGGAGTGCGGCTATTATTGCGGCAGAGATTATTCTACAGACTCCGCAGCGAGCCGTGGATTCCTGAAGGATGTGCATTTGCCCGATTTACTAGGGTGCCAGTGTGGAGTGCCCGTTACCAAGTCTGCTACAGTAGGAGCAACAGCGCCAGCGTGGAAGGTCCGGTTCCAGGAGAGCAGCTGCAGCAATGGTAACCACCATGATGATTATATATGCTCATGATCACGTACTTCTAGTGAGTGCAGGAAGGGGTCAATGTTTCTATAATCAAACTGTATCACGCTATGTTGGTTGTATTTGTGTTTTATATCTAGATACACTCTATATATTTTACTCTATTTTCACGAAATAATAAGATCTGCTCTGGATCCAGGACACCAGGAACATCCATGGGTTCTGATCATGAGTTGGTGGACATTATCATACTGCTAGGTGGTTATCTAAAGGTTCTATTCACAAAGCACCGAAATTCCATGCAATTTCGTTGCTTTGTGTTTCGACGCATTTCAAAAAACAGTAAAATGCTACAAGATGATTAAAAATATATATTTTTAAAAAATAAAAATCCAAAAAATATTGTCTAAAAATACAAAAACGTCTTTAAAAAAATAAAAAATATTTTTCAAGAGATAAAAAGAATAAACAGTCTTTGAATTTTTAAAAAATATGTATATTCAGAGGGGTGTGGCTGGCAGCCATCATGGACGGCCGCAAGAAACCGGAGCTCCTGACTGCCAACAGGCCCATCCACTACAGCAGCACTCATTGGCAGCAAACCACCGATAATCTAACCCTGCCGGCAATCGGATGGCTCCTGCTAAATCCCCAAATCGGCTGATTTGGTGCGATTGGGGAAGCACAAAGATAGGCAGCAAGATGCCGGCGCCTAGAGCTCCAGCGATTCCGGATCTCCATGTTCACCTCACTCCATTGCTGCGGAGGATGACGATTCCAAACTCCTGTGCCTATCTACATCTGCTCCAGCCTCAGGCTGTCAACTCCAACCTTTGCTGTAGGACCTTCGCAATATGCTCCAGGAAGATTTTCACTCCATCACAGCTAATCTCCATAATGAATTCTGGACACAGGTGAGCGCACCTATCTACGTGAGACTAAGTCTGATGAGCTCTGCTTGGCCCACAATGTACTCGTAGACGCTTCTAAAGAAGTGAAATCCACACACAACACCCTTCTTACTAAAGTGACTGATTTAGAAGTCAGCTCCCATAGGAATAATATTAGAGTGGGAGGTGTTCCTGAAACGGTTAAGCCAGGAGGACTACCTTTTTGCATATCTCCATGCTCTGTTTCACATCCTGCTGCTGCCGGCCTCAGACGAGGAGCTCATCTACTGAAGCCACTATATCTGGATAAATCGGTGCCATGCAATATTTTGCTCAGGGTTTATTTCTTCCGTACTAAAAAATCCCTCATGCCAGCTAATCGAAATTCTTCCAACGTTCCTGCTCCTTATTTGGGGATAGGATTTTTCCCAGATGTCTCTGCAAGCACAATGGCGAAACGTAGGAAATTTCTACCCACAGGACAGCCATCAGAAGTGATGGGGCCCCTTACTGAACCTCACGATGGCCCCCCTTGGGCCCCCCAGCACTCCCTCAACCCCTAACAGCTTTTCTCCCCCTTCCAAAAAAAAATAACATAACATAGCACCACAGTAATAAAACTCACAGTAATGTGCAGTGTGTATGAGCGTATCACAGAGCTCCACAGCAAAAAAAACTCTCAGTAATGGGCTGAATATGATGGCCTTTGGGTCTGGATCTGGTCTGGGGTCTAGGTCTGGTTTGGGCATTGGGGTCTAAGCCTTGGGGTCTGGTCTGGGCCATGGGGTCTGGTCTGGTCTCTGGACCCTGAGTCTGGCCTGGGCCTGTGGTCTGGGCCCTGGGGTCTGGGCCTTGGGGTCTGGGCTGGGCCCTGGTTCTGGGCTGGGCCTTGCGGTCTGGGCTCTGGGCCTTGGGGTCTAGCTCTGAGCCCTGGGCCTTGGGGTATGGGCCCTGGGTCTGGGCTGGGCCTTGGGGTCTGGTCTGGGGCCTGGGTCTGGGGTCTGGTCCCTGGGTCTGGGCCCTGGGTCTGGTCCCTGGGTTTGGGCCTTGGGGTCTGCGGCCTGGTCCCTGGGGTCTGATCTGGGCCTTGAGTATGGCCTGGGGTCTGGGCCCTGGGTCTGGGCCTTGGGTCAGGCCCTGGGGTATGGATCTGGTCCCTGGGCCTTGGGGTCTGGTCTGGGCTCTGGGCCCTGGGTCTGGGCCATGGGGTCTGGTCCCTGGGTCTGGACCCTGGGTCTGGGCCTTGGGTCAGGTCCTGGGGTCTGGTCCCTGGGGTCCGGGTCCTCAGCGCCTCGAGCAGCTTGACCCGCCTGCTTTGTTTCTCTGCCCTGGAGCCGTTAAGAATTTCCAGAGGGCCGCTCTGTGCCTTCTGAGGGTGATAGTGGGTACCCTGAATGAGACACCAGACGAGCTGTATGTTCCCACAGGATTCTCTGACTGACTGACCTTTTAATGAAGAAAAACACCACTACTTATGCTGAGATCCAACAGCCATAATTTGCATAAATGACGCAAATCGTCCTACTAAAATGCTAATTACATTATGGCAGATATTTACAATAAACATTCTTTAGCCTTTAGCTCACACAACATTTACATAATCTATTATTCTACCACATCAGATTAAAGACAAACACTATCCCAGACTTCTTGAATCAAACATGCAGCCAGATAAGGGGACAAGCCCTGTTGCATAAATTACACAGTAGCAAAGCTTGTTTACTGGCTACACAAAAACACATTTACCTACAGGAATATAAGTATATTTAAAACTAAAGCTACGCCATTTTACATTAACTAATTTAAACTAAAACCAAGCGATGTAAAATATATTTAAAATCACACGATACAAATGAACATAAAGTCTCTTGGGGTCTGAACCGCGGATTGCCACATCAGCTCCATGACAAAGTGATTTTGCAAACTCACAACATAGCCATCCTATAGTGGTTTTCTTTTTTTCTGTAAGAGACCTTTTATCAATCATAGGACCTTATATGTTAATTCCAGACATTTTGGTTAAGTAGGCCGACTCTCTGCATTTCGGGGACCCTGCGGTGAATGGTGAATTCACCGCAGGGTGGGGAAATTTGATTCCCCGAAGTGCAAGGAACAACAGAACACCAAAATGTATAATTATACGTATCTGGCGGCGCGATTGCAGTCGCTTCTTGGTATTCAGATGGTCCTCACGGTGTGAATCATAAATGTCCAATATGGATTATATATAAAAAAACACAAATGGCAGAATAATAGTGCAGGGTGTATAAGCAATGTTGGAATAGATGACAATAAATTGTTCCACTCACAGACAGAGAGCCCCGTCACTGGCTCTGAGTGGTTCCAAACATCTGGGTCCTTTATCTTCTTAGTAATATTTAAAGGAGACCCACTCCCTTTAAAGTTGGTATTTTCTTTATCTCATCAAATATGGAAGAAAACATAAAAACAAGGACCTTCTTGTGTAGATCTACCACAATATTGATAACTAGTTGTAAAGCCTGCCCAGAGGGCAGTCTATTGTGGATATACTGCCCCAGCTCATGGATATACTGCCCCAGCTCGTGGATATACTGCCCCAGCTCGTGGATATACTGCCCCAGCTCGTGGATACTGCCCCAGCTCGTGGATATTGCCCCAGCACGTGGATACTGCCCCAGCTCGTGGATACTGCCCCAGCTCGTGGATATGCCCCCCAGCTCGTGGATATGCCCCCAGCTCGTGGATATGCCCCCCAGCTCGTGGATACTGCCCCCGCACGTGGATACTGCCCCGCACGTGGATACTGCCCCCGCACGTGGATATTTGCCCCCAGCTCATGGATTTGCCCCAGCTCATGGATTTGCCCCAGCACGTGGATACTGCCCCAGCACGTGGATACTGCCCCCGCTCGTGGATACTGCCCCCCGCTCGTGGATACTGCCCCAGCACGTGGATATTTACCCCAGCTCATGGATTTGCCCCAGCACGTGGATACTGCCCCTGCTCGTGGATACTGCCCCAGCACGTGGATATTTACCCCCAGCTCATGGATTTGCCCCCGCTCGTGGATACTGCCCCCGCACGTGGATATTTACCCCCAGCTCATGGATTTGCCCCAGCACGTGGATACTGCCCCCGCACGTGGATACTGCCCCAGCACATGGATATTTGCCCCCAGCTCATGGATTTGCCCCAGCTCATGGATTTGCCCCCAGCTCATGGATTTGCCCCAGCACGTGGATACTGCCCCAGCACGTGGATACTGCCCCCGCACGTGGATATTTACCCCCAGCTCATGGATTTGCCCCCGCACGTGGATACTGCCCCAGCACGTGGATATTTGCCCCCAGCTCATGGATTTGCCCCAGCTCATGGATTTGCCCCCAGCTCATGGATTTGCCCCAGGTCATGGATTTGCCCCCAGCTCATGGATTTGCCCCAGCACATGGATTTGCCCCCAGCTCATGGATTTGCCCAGCTCATGGATTTGCCCAGCTCATGGATTTGCCCCCAGGTCATGGATATGCCCCCCCCCCAGCGCTCATACTTACCTGTCGAGCGGCGCCAGGGAAGTGAAGATTTCCCCGCTTCCTGTTTTCGAAGGACCCAAGCCCCGGTCACGTGACCGGGCTTGGGTCCTTCAAAGCGGAAGCGAGGGAACTTTCCCTCCGCCGCTCGGGGGGTAGGATGCGCGCGGCAGCCGGGTAGAGGCTGCGCCTCTACCCGGCTGCCGCGCGCATCCTACCCCTGAGCGGCGGAGGAACTTGCCCTTCGCCGCTCGGGGGACCCGTTAGATGCGCACAGCAGCCGGGTAGAGGCTGCGCTCGCAGCCTCTACCCGGCTGCCGCGCGCATCCACCCCCCGAGCGGCGGAGGGAAACTTTCCCTTCGCCGCTCGGGGGGTTGGATGCGCGCGGCAGCCGGGTAGAGGCTGCGAGCGCAGCCTCTACCCGGCTGCTGTGTGCATGTGTAACCGCTGCGGCGAGCCGGCAGCCGGCTCGTGCCGCGGCGGTTGCATGCGCGCGCAACCAACCGCCGCTGGTTGCACGCGCATGCGCAGTAGGGCTTTGGCGACGGACAGCCAAAGCCTTACTCTATTATAGTATAGATATATATGATGGTGGTATCAACTCACATTGGGTGGAGCTTAGAACCAAGCTCTAGGTGGGAATGCCGGTGGATTTATTGAGTAGGTTAAATCCACGAATACCTCTGAATTCCAAAACAGCAGGGACCAGACTTTTCTTTATAAAAGAAAAATCTTTAATTTAAAACAAAGTAAAATAAAATAGAACATGTTAAAATTAACACAAAGATGCTCTGTAAGTCGCCAGAACGCGTTTCGCCATAGGATTAGGCTTCTTCAGCTGGTTTACAGAGATACTCTACAGTGTACCATATATATAGTCCCTTAATTGGGTATTAAAAGGTCCCATGTGTTTGGAATGTCCGAAAATAGGTTGGCGTGCGTGTCACGCCTCCATCTATCTGCTCCCGTTGTTTGCCGCCATCTTGCGCATGCGCAGTAGTGACCCATGCGTTCCATGTGTTTTAACTTGATGTTTCCGGTATTTCCCATTTGGTTGATGGATAAAGAGCAACTTCCGTGCGGAGATCGCGAACATATACATAATAGAGATCTCCCTGCAGAACACCATACATTTTTGGGGGTTATATAACTTAGTATAATTCAAATAAAATAGACAAAGTAAACTAACTCCTTCCTGGTGTAATCGGCACAACTATGGCAATTATAACATAATCTGGAGTGATATAGAAAAAATTGAATATAAATTGTAGATGTGCAGATGGGGAGATTTCCCATATAGTATCATATGGCATAGGGATAGTATCTTCTACCCATGAGCAGTTCTATAAGGAGATAATTATGTCCTTGAAGGCATATATATGATAATGTAATATTAAAAGATTTTAAACTAAATTAGTATTATTAAGAGTGATGTGAAAAAATGTGTGAGTTTATTTCCTACCTATTTATATAAGTAATAATTGGGGGTGGACAACCCAATATGTGTATTATTCAATATATTTTATGTGACATATTGGTCTCAATAGTATAATGTTACCATAAAGATGACTTATCTAACAATAATTGAGTGTAATGTAAAAGAGATCTAATAAAAATAAGATCTGATGGTAATCCAAATATAGTGTGAAAAGTGGCCAATAGAATTATAATTTATCAAATTCAAAAGATGTTTTTTTTTATTTTTTTTTTTATTTTTTTATTTATATATATCAATTCTGGTGCCAAACTGCCTCACATACCTATTGAAATCAATACTATTAAAGGTTGTCATAAGTGCACAAAGAAGGAGTAAGTATACCTATTACAAAAAATGAACTAACTCAAAATCATCATTTAAACCATTGGGTGTCAGCGTGCCATTATCAAAGATAAGCCTCATCTCTTCTTTCCCCAGCCTATTCAATATATTTTCTTCAACATCCCTTTTCTTGATCTGTTTGATAGCCCAAAATTTTATACCCATAGGGGAGCTATTATGTTTATTTTTAAAGTGAAGAGAGACAGAGTGTTTCTCAAAACCATTCTTAATATTACACACATGTTCGCTAATCCTTACGTTGAGTGCTCTCTTGGTGCGGCCTATATAGCGCAGACCACAAGGGCATTCAAGCATATATACTATATTCTTGGAGCAACAATTTAGCACTCCATTTATTTTTACAGATTTTTTAGATTTTAAATTGGTATATGTACTAATGAACTCCTTCTTGTTGGTAGTGGATCTGCAAGCCAAACATTGGCCGCAACGATAAAAACCCTCTTTTAATCCAAAGAAGTCTATACCCAGTTCTTTTTTCTTAGATTTACTATGTACCAAATTAGTTTTTAAGTTTTTAGTGCCTCTAAATATAACCTTAGGTGTTGTTCCTATGTATTCTTTCAAATCACCATCGTTCTTTAGAACGTGCCAATGTTTCTTTAAAATCTTTTTGATATCATTGGCTCTATTGCTATAATCACAAATAAAGAGAATTTCTTCTCCCTTATTCTTTTTAGGTTTGTACTTAAGCAATTCATTACGATCGTCTTGCATTATATTGGAAATAGTATAATCTAGATCCAATTCATTATATCCCTTGGCTATGAAATCTTCCTTTAGGGTATTGGCTTGTACTTTATAGGTCTCTATATCTGTACAATTCCGTCTAAGACGGGTAAATTGTCCTTTTGGGACCGCCTTTAACCACAAAGGGTGATGACAACTAGTATGGTCTATGTACGTATTGGTGTCGACTTCCTTAAAAAAGGTTTTTGATTTTATAATATCGCCTTCTCTATAGATCTCGAGATCCAAAAAATGGATCACTTCTGAGCTCCAGTGATTGGCTAGCTTAATGCCCCATTTGGCATTGTCGAGTTCTTCCAAAAAAGCACATAGGCTATCTTTACCTCCTCTCCAAATGAAAAACAAATCATCGATGTATCGCCTATATGCTAGAACATGGCCCTGCACCCAGCTACGCGAACCGTACATGAACCTGTTTTCCCAACCGGACATGTAAAGGTTGGCGTAGCTGGGCGCAAATTTGGTGCCCATCGCTGTGCCTCTCAGCTGAATGTAATAATCATCTTCAAACTTAAAGTAATTATGCTGAAGTATAAACTTGATACTATCTATAATGAAAGACTTTTGGTCGTCTTCTATCGAGTTATACCTGGAAATCTCTTCTTCTAACACAGTTATCCCCATATCATGGGGAATGCTACTGTATAGCGCGTTTACATCACATGTCACCATGATATCTCCATCTTGCCAACTCAATTCCTTCAACATGTGTAGCATACTTAGGGTGTCTTTAAGATACGATGGAATGGTTCGGACAATAGGTTGGAGTAGTATGTCAACATATTCTGACAAGTGGCTGGTTATAGAGTCTATTCCAGCCACTATAGGTCTTCCCGGGGGTTTTAGTGGGTCCTTATGGATCTTTGGCAAGATATAGAAGTGTGGTGTCTTTGTGAATTCCATTAATAGATAGTCAAGTTCTGATTTTGTTAGGATACCTTTCTTATTACCCCCCTGGAGTAGGGATTCAAGCTCGTTTCTTATATCCTTAATGGGGTCTTTCTTAGGTTTACCATAGGTTGTCTCGTAATTTAATATGCGAAACACCTCTTCATTATATTGTTCTTTCGAAAGAATTACAGTGCCCCCGCCTTTGTCGGCGGGCTTTATGACTATAGTCTGATCTTTCTGGAGATCCTTAAGGGCTTGGTTTTCTTCCTTGGTAAGATTGAAATTGTTAACTTTATTGGTTGACATTCTTTCTACATCGTTCATAACCAGGGTCTCAAAAACTTTTATTTCGTCTGAGACCATGTGGCGTGGGAAGAATTTGGAATTATTTTTCAAATTGGTGTGGACAATCGGAGTAGGGGCCACTGGGCTGGAATTCTGTATGGCGTTTCTTTCGATTGGATTTTTCAAAAATAATTTTTTTAAACTAAGCTTGCGTTTAAAACGTTGTAAATCGATGTATACGCTGAATTTATCTAAACGCTTAGTGGGTGCAAATTTAAGGCCTTTATTAAGGACACTAATTTCCGTTCTTGAAAAGGTCCTATTGCTCAAATTAAAGATGCCTTTAGCTGGAACTATCTCTTTTCTCGCTTTTCTTTTACGTACAGATTTTCCTGCTCTCGTTCCCCTTCCGATCTTTCCCAGGGTCTTTTTTGAGCTCCTCCCCTTTCTGATCTTACATCCGTGTCTCGATACTCCGCTTGTCTGCCCTCCCTGTTCAGGGGATCTTTCCAAAAAACCTCATCCTCTTGATTGTCTTTTAATATAGAGAATCTGTTAGTCAGTGGGATCTTGTTTTCTACCTCATTTCTTTCTCTTATTGGTGCGGCTCTATCTTTCCCAATCACCCTGTATTGTCTATCGGGACGGGAATCATTATTGTAGGTCTGGAGCCTATCTGTTCCATGGTTATGGGGATTTGATGTTTCCCATTGTCTCACCCTATTGCCGCTATGATCTCTATTTATTGATCTTTTATATGGGGGGGCATTATAGGGACCCCTATAGGGGGTTCCGTAGTTGTCATTATTCCACGGGCGTGGATTGTAATGTCTCTGTTGAGTGTTACGTCTCCAGTTATTCTGATGGTCATGTCTATATTCATTTCTCCCATCTCTCTGGTAGTTACTCCTGTTATTATTCCTGTTCCCCCAACGCCAACTACCTCCTGAGCGATTATCTGTATTAAATTCTACCTCTTTAGGTTCTCTAAATAGGGGTTCTGTATTATTATCTTGGTAAATCTTATGTACCATACCTCTCCTATAATCATCCACATCTCTTTCATATTTACGTTTTTTGATAATTAATACTTCACTTTCTATTTTTTCTAATTTTTCGCCCAGTGTCTTGTTACATAGTTACATAGTTATATAGGCTGAAAAAAGACATGCGTCCATCGGGTTCAGCCTCTCCCACATAACCTACTGCTGTTGATCCAAAAGAAGGCAAAAAACCCAGTCTGGATTCCTTCTTGACCCCAGAATGGCAGTCAGATTTCTCCTTGGATCAATTGTTGATATCCATCATCTCCTCACTTGAATATTCTTGTTCAATTTGTTGGGACAGTTGGTCAACCAAGACATTGAGTTTAGGGAGCTTTTATTTCTTTTTTTGTATGACATATTCCATCATAGTAACTGCAAATCCCTCTAGTAGTGAATTCCATCCCGTAATAAACTCGGGATCGTCTTTCTCTGAAGATGGATTTTTGTGGAATCTTAGCCCTCTTGGTGTGATTTTATCTTTCCTATATTTCTCAAGCGTCGCTATTTCTAATTTGATTTTGGTCTCTTTAATCAAGTTTTTTTCTAATTTCTACCAAAGGTCTTTTGTTGATCTCCCCTTTGAATTCTTTCAATTGTGATGTGACAAAAGTGCTTCCCAACATAGATTCCACATTACTTCCAATCCTGCTTCTAAACTCCGTGAGAGACATAAATGGGCTGCTATATGACCAGTGAGGGAATTTACCATTCAGATTTAACACACAATACCCTATAATGCCCCCCCATATAAAAGATCAATAAATAGAGATCATAGCGGCAATAGGGTGAGACAATGGGAAACATCAAATCACCATAACCATGGAACAGATAGGCTCCAGACCTACAATAATGATTCCCGTCCCGATAGACAATACAGGGTGATTGGGAAAGATAGAGCCGCACCAATAAGAGAAAGAAATGAGGTAGAAAACAAGATCCCACTGACTAACAGATTCTCTATATTAAAAGACAATCAAGAGGATGAGGTTTTTTGGAAAGATCCCCTGAACAGGGAGGGCAGACAAGCGGGAGTATCGAGACACGGATGTAAGATCAGAAAGGGGAGGAGCTCAAAAAAGACCCTGGGAAAGATCGGAAGGGGAACGAGAGCAGGAAAATCTGTACGTAAAAGAAAAGCGAGAAAAGAGATAGTTCCAGCTAAAGGCATCTTTAATTTGAGCAATAGGACCTTTCAAGAACGGAAATTAGTGTCCTTAATAAAGGCCTTAAATTTGCACCCACTAAGCGTTTAGATAAATTCAAGCGTATACATCGATTTACAACGTTTTTAAACGCAAGCTTAGTTTTAAAAAAATTATTTTTGAAAAAATCCAATCGAAAGAAACGCCATACAGAATTCCAGCCCAGTGGCCCCTACTCCGATTGTCCACACCAATTTGAAAAATAATTCCAAATTCTTCCCACGCCACGAAATAAAAGTTTTTGAGACCCTGGTTATGAACGATGTAGAAAAGAATGTCAACCAATAAAGTTAACAATTTCAATCTTACCAAGGAAGAAAACCAAGCCCTTAAGGATCTCCAGAAAGATCAGACTATAGTCATTAAAGTTCCGCCGACAAAGGCGGGGGCAATGTAATTCTTTCGAAAGAACAATATAATGAAGAGGTGTTTCGCATATATTAAATGACGAGACAACTATGGTAACTTAAGAAAGACCCCATTAAGGATATAAGAAACGAGCTTTGAATCCCTACTCCAGGGGGGTTAA
The DNA here is from genome assembly GCA_009667805.1 of Leptobrachium leishanense. Lineage (NCBI taxonomy): Eukaryota > Metazoa > Chordata > Amphibia > Anura > Megophryidae > Leptobrachium > Leptobrachium leishanense. The sequence goes on along the minus strand of CM019066.1, from coordinate 35,833,780 downwards.
TAAGAAAGGTATCCTAACAAAATCAGAACTTGACTATCTATTAATGGAATTCACAAAGACACCACACTTCTATATCTTGCCAAAGATCCATAAGGACCCACTAAAACCCCGGGGAAGACCTATAGTGGCTGGAATGAGACTCTATAACCAGCCACTTGTCAGAATATGTTGACATACTACTCCAACCTATTGTCCGAACCATTCCATCGTATCTTAAAGACACCCTAAGTATGCTACACATGTTGAAGGAATTGAGCGTTGGCAAGATGGAGAGATTCATGGTGACATGTGATGTAAACGCGCTATACAGTAGCATTCCCCATGATATGGGGATAACTGTGTTAGAAGAAGAGATTTCCAGGTATAACTCGATAGAAGACGACCAAAAGTCTTTCATTATAGATAGTATCAAGTTTATACTTCAGCATAATTACTTTAAGTTTGAAGATGATTATTACATTCAGCTGAGAGGCACAGCGATGGGCACCAAATTTGCGCCCAGCTACGCCAACCTTTACATGTCCGGTTGGGAAAACAGGTTCATGTACGGTTCGCGTAGCTGGGCGCAGGGCCATGTTCTAGCATATAGGCGATACATCAATGATTTGTTTTTTCATTTGGAGAGGAGGTAAAGATAGCCTATGTGCTTTTTTTGGGAAGAACTCGACAATGCCAAATGGGCATTAAGCTAGCCAATCACTGGAGCTCAGAAGTGATCCATTTTTTGGATCTCGAGATCTATAGAGAAGGCGATATTATAAAATCAAAAACCTTTTTTAAGGAAGTCGACACCAATACGTACATAGACTCATACTAGTTGTCATCACCCTTTGTGGTTAAAGGCGGTCCCAAAAGGACAATTTACCCGTCTTAGACGGAATTGTACAGATATAGAGACCTATAAAGTAACAAGCCAATACCCTAAAGGAAGATTTCATAGCCAAGGGATATAATGAATTGGATCTAGATTATACTATTTCCAATATAATGCAAGACGATCGTAATGAATTGCTTAAGTACAAACCTAAAAAGAATAAGGGAGAAGAAATTCTCTTTATTTGTGATTATAGCAATAGAGCCAATGATATCAAAAAGATTTTAAAGAAACATTGGCACGTTCTAAAGAACGATGGTGATTTGAAAGAATACATAGGAACAACACCTAAGGTTATATTTAGAGGCACTAAAAACTTAAAAACTAATTTGGTACATAGTAAATCTAAGAAAAAAGAACTGGGTATAGACTTCTTTGGATTAAAAGAGGGTTTTTATCGTTGCGGCCAATGTTTGGCTTGCAGATCCACTACCAACAAGAAGGAGTTCATTAGTACATATACCAATTTAAAATCTAAAAAATCTGCAAAAATAAATGGAGTTGCTAAATTGTTGCTCCAAGAATATCGTATATATGCTTGAATGCCCTTGTGGTCTGCGCTATATAGGCCGCACAAGAGAGCACTCAACGTAAGGATTAGCGAACATGTGCGTAATATTAAGAATGGTTTTGAGAAAAAACACTCTGTCTCTCTTCACTTTAAAAATAAACATAATAGCTCCCCTATGGGTATAAAAATTTTGGGGCTATCAAACAGATCAAGAAAAGGGATGTTGAAGAAAATATATTGAATAGGCTGGGGAAAGAAGAGATGAGGCTTATCTTTGATAATGGCACGCTGACACCCAATGGTTTAAAATGATGATTTTGAGTTAGTTCATTTTTTGTAATAGGTATACTTACTCCTTCTTTGTGCACTTACGACAACCTTTAATAGTATTGATTTCAATAGGTATGTGAGGCAGTTTGGCACCACAATTGATATATATTAATAAAAAAATAAAAAAAAAAAAAAAAAAAAAAAAAACATTCTCTTTTGAATTTGATAATTATAATTCTATTGGCACTTTTCACACTATATTTGGATTACCATCAATCTTATTTTTATTAGATCTCTTTTACATTACACTCAAATTATTGTTAGATAAGTCATCTTTATGTAACATTTTATACTATTGAGACCAATATGTCACATAAAATATATTGAATAATACACATATTGGGTTGTCCACCCCCAATTGATTACTTATATAAATAGGTAGGAAATAAACTACAACACATTTTTCACATCACTCTTAATAATACTAATTTAGTTTAAATCTTTTAATATTACATTATCATATATATGCCTTCAAGGACAAATTATCTCCTTATAGTAACTGCTCATGGGTAGAAAGATACTATCCCTATAGCCATATGATACTATATTTGGGAAATCTGAAAAAAAACCCTCCGATTAAGGGGGGGAACATAACTATTATGTCTAAGGATCAGTACGAAACTCATGGTAAAAACCCTTCTAGAGGATAACAAAGTATATGTAAGACTACCACAGGACCCGACCAAAAGGTTTATGGATCAGTTGGGGGAAATATTGATCCGTGGATATGAGAAAGGTCACATTTCAGAGGAAGAATACAAGTTCCTAAAAATGATAAACCTACTATTGCAACATTTTATGCGCTACCTAAAGTGCACAAAAACTGGAAAAACCACCTGGTAGACCCA